>CM076577.1:1478321629-1478420006 GCA_034641835.2 Pinus albicaulis
AATAAGAGAGCATGGTGAGTCCTCAAATATTTATAATAATAATTATACATTTCTACATATTGAGGGTCATAAAGAACACATGTTGGTAACCAAGAAATGGTGCGTTGACCTATGTGTTGGCTAGATTATGATGTTTCACAAGGAAGCACTGGACAGTTGTCAGAAAAGGTGGATGTTGTCATCCTCAGCTGTCAGAGAAAGAGAACCATTTGGAGCACACAACTTTGCACGAGCTTTAGAGAGAATTCCATGTTTCGTGGCATGCATTCATACTTGTGGAGTCAGATGGATAGGCTTAAGGTTTCAATTTCTCCTTCTCTGGTTGCCAGCTGAGCAGTACACTCCTACATACAACGTTGATCTAGACTGGTGGAAGGATGTTGTTTTGATAGAAGGATATAAGCCACCAGGAATAGAAATGGCTACAGAGTATGACCACACACAGCTTCATGCCGATCATAGTCGGTCCAATCCGGATCTAAGGAGATGACAAGTTGCATTAGGACATGCGGATAGATCATTTGGGGGGAGATGTTGGGTACCATATTTGTATACTTTCCTCTCCCATTTTATCCTATTTTTATATCTCTTTGTGCCATTATTACTCTTAAACGCATGAGGTAAAACCATTTTCCTTATCTTTGAAGGGATATTTGATTAATGAAGTATTTTTCATGGAGGTTTTACCTTTTTACATATTGACTCTGATATTTCTATAGATTTGGCTAAAACAGGGGCATTGCAGCTGTAAGTCGAGGGACAGCCTATCATCTCCAGCGTTTTCCTCATTTTATGTTATAGCGCAACATACTTGTTTGTATCAGCGCCATTTCAGGCCTTTTCATAGTTTCTTTCTAGGCAAATAGGTTGTTGTTGTAACAAGATGTATTTTTGTAGCTATGGAGTTGCTTAGAGGAATCAGGGGTTTCAGTTCACTTGTATAAAGAGGCCTGCAGGTTTTGAATCAGGGTTAAGCCCTTTAACATAGAGATCTTGTAATGAATCCTTTTTATTAATCGAATGCACAACAACTTGTTGTTTCTTCTATAATTCATGATTTTATTGCAACGCTGATCAAAGAGTTGGGCCCACTCTTCTGATCAAGTGATGCGTTTTCCTTTTTTCTTGCAATTTTTATATTTTAGTGTGATTTATTTACTTCTGTTATGGTTTAAATTTAATTGTTGTGAATGCCCTTTAATTTCTGCAGTTATTTAATTGTTGTTACAGTGGTCTGTGTATTATGGCTTTAACCTTGTGATCTACAACAAATCATGTGCTTGCATTTGCATATACTTTTCCATTAGTCTTGAAATAACTAACGCCCTTGGGTTGATGATTTATGTGGAGAAAGGGTTGAATTCCTTTCATATCCGGACACCAACACTTCTCCAAGAAATGCTTATGAGGTAAGGAGTTTTCATGGATTGGCTATTTTTTTAGAGAAAAAATATTTGGAAATTTAGCCATATATGTGCACTAATAGTTGAAAATATTAAGGAAAAAAACAACCATTTACATAGAAAACATCAATTGAAAGGATAATTGAGAAACTTTTTCTAAACCTACCATATTTCCATAAATGTTTTAAAGTAAAATGTGATGCAAATGCGATAGCCATTGGATCCATTCTGAGTCAAGAAGATAAACCTATTGCTTATTTTAGTGAAAAATTGAATGAGGACACGCAAAAATACTCGACCTATGAAAATGAGTTTTATGTAGTTTTCCAATCCTTGAACAAATTGAGACATTATCTATTTCCAAAAGAGTTTGTAATGTACACCAAAAACCATGCTCTAAAATGTATAACCAAGTAGGATAAATTATATAAGAGACATGCCAAATGTGTGGAATTAATGCAAAAAACCACTTTTTATCTCAAACAAAAATTTAGTGGAAATGATAACAAAGTTGCAAATTCTTTGAGCACGAGATGCTTGATTTTGCAGGAATTCAAACAAATGCTTTATGATTTCAACATCTTAAGGAAATGTAGTAGGAGGATCCAAAATTTGGTGCAACATATGAGGCATATGAGAACCAAACACTACAATATAAGAGCCTTTGGATGGAGTACATGATTCATGAAGGGTTTTTTTTCATGGGAAACCAAATTTGTATTCCTAAATGCTCAATGAGGGAAACTATTAAAATAAAAACATAGTGGAGGATTATTTGGCCACCTCAAGCATGAAAAAACCTATTCTTAATAAAGTGGTTCTTATTTCTTGTTAGGTATGAGGTCTTATGTAAATAAATTTGTGGATAGATGTAAAAATTTTCAATGTTCAAAAGGGAAGCAAAAAATGGTTTATATTATCCTTTACCCATATCAAGTAGACCATGGGATGTTATAAAACTAGATTTTGTTTTGGGTTTACCTAAAACCCAGAGGGGAAATGTTTTGATTTTTGTAGTGGTAGACAGATTGTAAATTTATTTTTCAAAGAGATTGTGAGGCTACATGGACTTCCAACAAGTATAGTTTCAGGATGGGATCGAAAATATTGGAAATTTTCAGAGGAAGTTATGGAAAACGTTGAGAACCAATATTTCATTCAACTCATCCTATATTCCTCAAACTGATGGTCAAACATAAGCAGATAATAGGAGCTTGGGAAATTTTTTGAGGATTTTGGTACATGAGCACTGTTGGTGTTCGGATATGAACAAAATTAAAACCTTTCTCCACATAAATTATCAATCTGAGCGCATTATTTATTTCAAGACTAACGACAAAGTATATGCATATACAAGTACATGACTTACTGTAGATCACATATTTAATTCCACAACACACAGACCACTGTAAAAACAATAAAATAAACTACAAAAATTAAAGGGAATTCACAACAATTAAGAATAAACTATAACAACAGTAAAGAAATCACAATAAAACACAACACTGCAATAAAAAGGGAAAACACAGCACCTGATCAGAAGAGTGGGCCCAACTCTTTGATCAGGGCTACGATAAACTCATGAATTACAGAAGAAACAACAAGATGACGTGCATTCAATTAATCGAACATACTTATGTTACAAATCTGTCTCTTCTTGATTAATCCTCCATCCTTTCTCTCATATGCGTTCCATCCTCTTATATTCCGCCCTTCTCTCTAATTTGTGTCCCTTTAAATATACAAACAACAAAGGGAAATAGACTGATTACAAAACCTCAATAAGAAAGATGAGATCTGAAATATATTTCCATCATGATTCAACTGGAACAAGTCGAACTTGGCAATTACAATTGGGGCAATTTTGGAAAACGGCCACAATAGAAAATATGCAAATATGTCCTTCGAATAATCCTTTGTTTCTCTCAATCAAGATCGAATTTTGGAAAAATTATCATTGGAAAAATAATTTGATCCGTTCTACACAGAACCCATGTTTCAGATTTTTAGGATTCTTCTCCATTTTCTCGAAACATTCAACACAAAACTATCTCTTGTTATTCCAACGAATTTTTGAGTTGGAATATTTAATTATTAGATGAAGATCAAATCTACAGTCTTGAAGAGATCTTGGAGGCAAAAATAGTGAGTGATGTTATAACGAATTCATTAATAAACTATCATTGGAAAAACCATGCATAATAATTATTAATTTATTAAAATAAAGGAGAACAAGTATTATTTATCCAAAAGAACATAAATAATTATGAAATGGAATTATGTAATAAATTATGATAAATAATGTGATAAAATAACATTAGAAATGGATGAAATGGATGTTAAGAAGTGATAATAATAATACAAATTAGAGGCCCAACATCTCCCCCAAACTGAACATGTTGCATGTCCTCATGCAACCCAATGCCTCAGTATTAACCAAGTTGTAATAAAATAATCGAAATGCTCACCCCACCACATGATATTGATGGAAGAGAAGGCTTCTTACTCAAATGCTTCCTTAAAATAATTTGCATGTATACTTTCAATTGTATGTATATGAAGTTGCAACAAAGCATGATACAAGTAAATAAAAACTTCATTACAAACCAGATTTTGCTGAAATTTTGTAAGCAAATTTATACTATATTAATGCTTCTACAATCTAAAAATCACATCAATGTAATGAACAGATTTCAATATATCAACAAAATGTTTTTACGTAATAATGCATGATTTTTTTATTTTATTTTTTAATTAACAAATCGGTTTATCTTGAAAATTTCTGGGTTTAATGATACATCTTTGTTGTCCAAAAATTAGAAAAATCTAGTTGATAGTTTTAAGGATATACACAAATCAATTTTAGGATTGTATACCTTAAATGAGGAAGAAATGAGAAATCATTCATCATTCATAGTAACCCTTCCCCCAAACTAGAGAATTAGCATGCCCTCATGCTACACGAGGAAACAAATTGGGGTGGTTTCTACAATCATGGCTGAAAGCTTTGTTTGGTGTATAACAACATGGAATAAGGGAGATTTTGAGAATGAATAATGAGATTGATGGATGCTAAAGAATATTAATGGCATGTTCATGATAATGAAATTAACACTCCCCCAAAATGAAAGATTTTGTCTCTAAAAAATGGGAAGTGGTAAAGAAAGGGAGATAATGGTTGAAAAATATGAGTGAATAATGCTTAAGGTTTTTTCATGACATTCTCCTAAAATTTTAATAAATCAAAACCTTATGCTCTTTTACCTCAAGTTTTACCTCCATAAAAAAATTTGGAATGACATGTATGGATTCACATTTCTTGAAGCTGATGTAGGTTGAGATGATGCTGAAAGTGATGCAGAAGGTGGAAGCCATGCAAGCTGAAAAAGTAATCAGAAATTGTAGCAGGGTTTCCTTCCACCAAACTGATTAGTTTCCCTGCCATCTATAAAAAAATATCTCATGAGTATCCTTAATGAGTAATTCATCACCTCAATTACCTCATTACATATAAAAGTGACATAATCATGTATTGTGAATGACATGGGATAATAATGGATAAACTATACCCATAAGATTTAGTTGTCATGAGCATAGAACTTATGAGAATTAGTGTTGTGTAACCAGCTCCAAAAATAGAAGAAAATAGATATCAACGCCTTAGAAATAAGCCACTTCGAGGGGGCAACCTCCAATACATTACATGAATGAACAATTCTTGGATGATACAATTTACAAAACCCCCTTTCTATATATAGGAGTCCATGTGGCCATAAAGTAATCCTAGTGGGCCACAATGTAATCCTAGCCGACCTAACAATAATAATTTAAGGGCACAATAATAACAAAATGGGGGTTACAAGGGTACAATAGTAACAATAAAGGGGTTACACTAATAACAATAAGGGACTATACTAGTAATATAGGGACCTAACATGCCCTCTCCTTCAAAAAAGTGTTGTCCTCAATGCTTGAGTAGCTCTGGGTGCTTCTGTATAAACTTCTCATCCTCCCATGTAGAATCTTCAGTGGGTAAGTTCTTCCACTTGATGAGATACTCTGAAATTGATCGATTCCGTAGCTGTCGAGTTCTTGTTTCCGTGACCGCTTCAGGTTCCAATATGACTTTTCCTTCCTCATCAAGTTCTGGCAATATTGTTTGAACTGGAAGATTTTCACCTATAACCTTCTTTAAGCATGAAACATGGAAAACTGGATGCACTCGTGAAGAAGCAGGAAGCTCCAATTTGTATGCCATAGTACCAATCTTTTGCAACACCTTGTAAGGACCATAGTACTTTGGCAATAATTTATTATCCTTCTTAGCTTGCTTCAGGGACATTTGTTTGTATGGTTGTAGCCGTAAAAATACCCAATCTCCTACATCAAAACTTCTCTCGCTGCGATGTTGATATGCCTGTTGTTTCATTCGATTTTGTGCCAAATTTAGGTTATCCTTTAAGAGTCAGAGACCTTCTTGCTGATGCTCGATGTGATCTTCCACTGCTTGAACCTTCGAATTTTCCCTTAAATATGATGTGATAGATGGTGGATGTTATCCATAAAGTGCCATAAATGGGGTCATATTTGCTGCAGTATGGAAGGAAGTGTTATACCACCATTCAGCGAGAGGTAACCACTTAACCCATTGTGTTTGTTTATCAGATACAAAACAATGAAGATACCCTTCCAAACATTTATTTACTATCTCAGTTTGACCATCAGATTGAGGATGATAAGATGAGCTATGAGCTAATTGAGTACCCAAACAAGAAAATAACTCCGTCCAAAAATTTCCAGTAAAAATGGGATCTCTGTCGCTCACAATAACCCTTGGACTTCCATGTAGCTTTTGAATTCTATCCATAAATGTAGTAGCAATTGTACTTGCTTTAAATGGATGAGATAATGCACAAAAGTGTGCATACTTGGTAATTCTATCAACTACCACCATGATGACACTCTTTCCTTGGGACTTAGGTAAACCTGTGATAAAATCCATTGAAATCTCCTCCCAACGTTGACTTGGAATGGATAAAGGTTGTAGAAGTCCAGGGGTCTTAATTGTTTCCACTTTATTCTGCTGGAAAACCAAACATTCCGCCACAAACTTTTGAATATCAGATTTAAGGCCATCCCAAAAAAATTCTTTCTTCACCCTGTGGTAAGTTTTTAAAAATCCTGAGTGTCTTCCTATAGGAGAAGTGTGCAATTCCAGAAGAATATTTTGTTTTAGTTGGGAATTCTTACAAAGATATAAGCGATCTTTGTACCATAAGGAATCATTTTTCCAACTAAATGTATTATATGTACTAGGATCTTGCTACAACATTTGAATGAGTGCCCATACATCTGTGTCCTTCTTCCATTCATCTCTTGCTTCGATTATCCAATCTGGTTGGATAATAGAAATGGCACAAAGCAATGCTTCCACCTCTTCATTCTTTCTTGAGAGTGCATCTGCAACAACATTAAGCTTTCCTTTTTTGTAGATTATTTCAAAGTCATAACCCAACATCTTTGTGACCCATTTTTGCTGCTCTTTGGAAGATAGTCTTTGTTCCAAAAAGTGTTTAAGACTATCATGATCAGTTTTTACCTTGAAGTGTCTTCCCATTAGGTAAGTTCGCCATTTCTTTAGTGCATGCAGTATTGCTAAAATTTCCTTCTCATAAATAGGTTTCTGTAAATACTTTCCTTTGATTGGACGACTTTCAAAAGCAATGGGTCTTCCTTCATGCATTAAAACAACACCAATTCCATTTTCTAAGGCATCACATTCCACAATAAAGGTTTTTGTGAAGTCTGGCGTAGCTAAGACCGGTGCTAGGCACATTGCCTCTTTAAGATGTTCAAAGGCCTTAGTTGCTTCAGGAGTCTATGAAAATGCATCTTTCTTCAATAATGTTGTTAGAGGTGCTGCTATTCTCCCATAATTCTTAACAAACTTGCGATAATACCCTGTTAACCCGAGAAATCCTCGCAACTACTTTATGGTCGTGGGGACTTTCCATTCCTTAATGGCTTTAATTTTGTTAGGGTCTACTTTAACACCCTCGTGAGATACAATATGACCCAGATATTCCACCTCTTGTACTCCAAAGAAACATTTGTATATTTTTGCATATAATTGTTTCTCCTGCAATAGTTTGAGCACCCTGTCAACATGTTCAACATGATCCTTCCAAGACCTGCTATAGATTAGTATATCATCAAAAAATACTAGCACAAATTTTCTAAGGAAGGGTTTGAAAATGGAATTCATCGACCCTTGAAATGTAGAAGGTGCATTGGTAAGGCCAAAAGGCATGACCAAAAATTCATAATGACCCTCATGAGTTCGAAATGCTGTTTTTGGAATATCTTGAGTCTTCATTCTAATTTGATGATATCCTGAACGAAGATCCAACTTGGTAAAATAAATTGCTCCATGTAATTCATCCAATAATTCATCAATCACAGGAATGGGAAATTTATCTTTAATGGTGAGCTTATTGAGCTCCCTATAATCTGGACACATTCGCCATGATCTATCCTTCTTGTGTACCAATACTACAGGAGCAGAGAAAGAACTTTGACTAGGTTGAATTATACCCGCCTCTAACATTTCCGCAATCATACGTTCAATTTCGCTCTTTTGGAAGTAAGGATATCTATAAGGCCTGATGTTTGGAGGAACACTTCCTGGAATCAAATGAATAGCATGATCATGATCATGAATAGGTGGGAATCCTTTGGGAGTTTCAAACACCTTGGAATGATTGTCCAAGACTTGTTGGAGATCTGCAGAAATAGATGATTTTGATGTCGGAACTTCTAGTGAGCATAATTGTGCAATTACACCTCGTTTTTCTTTCTTTAGAAGCTTTGTCATGACATTAGAGCTTATTATCCTTCCCGGCTTCCCTTCAATACCCCGTAATTCGACTTCCTTTCCTTCTGAAAAAAATTTCAAGAAAAGTTTTTGAAAATTAAAAGCTACCGTCCCCAAAGATTGTAACCATTGTACTCCTAGTACAACATCAGCACCTCCCATAGGAATGGAAAGCATTGGACTAGTCAATACATAATCTCCCATGGTTAGCTTGATATTATGGCATTTTCCAGAGAAATTTATAGTTCCTCCATTTTCCACCATCACTTGACATTCTGGTGCTGGGTATAGGAAACAATTTAATTCCTTGGCTACCTTGCAATGAATAAAATTATGGGTGCTACCTGAATCAATAAACACTATTACCTTTTTCTTCTTGATATGTCCTTCTATCTTAAGAGTTTGAGGAGTGGTAATGCCTTCCAGTGCATTACACAATAGTGCATTACACGATATGGTCGAATTCATTTCTTCCTCTTCCAGGGCTGGTTCCTGGTGTATATCCTCTTCTTTTTCATTTTCTTCTTCTTCTTCACAATCTATGTAAAATAATTTCTTCTTAGCACAGTTATGACCTTTAGTGTATTTTCTATCACAACTATAGAAAATCCCTTTTTCTCTTTTTTCTTCCAATTTTTGTGGTGTCAACCTTGTAGGTTGTGGAAATCTAGGCATAGAATCACTTCCTTCTTTATAGAAGTGAGTGGTAGGCTTTCTTGTCGCCATAATTTTACATTCAATTTTTCTTGCCAACCTGAATGCCTTCTCCAATGAATCAAGTTCCAAAATGCGAACTTCATGTTGGATGTTATCCTTTAAAGTGCCTATGAAGAGATCAATCCTGTGTTCCTCTGGAATATCAGTTACCCTTATATTCAATTTTTGGAAGTCCTCAATGTGCTGCCCCACTAAACCCTTTTGTTTGAGATTTCTCAATTGGCTAAAGAAGGTGTTGCTCTTTGTATCCTCATAATGTGCTATCATTTCCTCCGTAAAAATTGACCAAGTGACAATTTTTTTACGGGAGCAAAGCCATTGATACCATACAAATGTATTTTGTTCTAAATGTAAAGTTCCAATGCGTACCTTTTGTGTGTTTTGCACGTTATGGAGATCAAAATATTGCTCCATCTGTAGTATCCATGTTACAGGATCCTTTCCATCAAAATTCCTCATATCCATTTTTGGAATATGGTGGTTCTTCCCGCCAACATTAGAGTTTATGAAATCATGATTAACATTTATTTTTTTCTCATCATGAGTTTCCTCTACTATCTTTCACCATTAGGAAACATTTCTTGTATCAACTTTGTCAAACCTTATATGTATTCTTTTAGATCATTCTTCATGTTTTCCATTTTAGATTCCATGCCAGCTTCCATGTCATCTATCTTAGACTCCACGTCTTTCTTCAAAATTTCCATTCCATTTTTTGCTGCTCTTTGTGAGAGCGAATTTTGGTGCATTTGCTCTTGTAATTTTGATAGATCATGTTGCAATTCTTCATCTTCATGAGTCATAGTAGAGCTTTCTAAAAGCTTAATGGGTGTTGAATTATTTTTACAGGGCATTTTTTATAACCCAATACTGATATCTATTCTACAATATGCCCTTGGAATCAATTCAAATTGATTTTTCAAACAAGACTTATGCAATTCGGAAAAAAATACACACTTTTTTTTTTGCTTTTCAGGAGCTCGATATTGAAATTTGATTATCTCTTTGATTGTACCTCTTCAATATCTGAAATTAAGCACTAAAGTAGCCCTATGAATTCTCTTTTGAATGCCACAGTTCTGACCTGATTTGGATTCTCCAAGACAAAGTTATGTCCAATCTCCCACAGTGACCTAATTATGGAATGGTTCAGTATAGTGAACTTGTACGACTTGCCACGTATCATTGTTTCATCCTTCACCTCTTAAATTGATAGCCAAGAAACTAAATTCCGTGTACTTACAACAAATTTTGACGGCACTCCAATCCGATGTTCAGAGAGAGATTTATTGAACTTTTCCCACGATCACCTCTTTGAGATGAAATTCAGGAGCTTGAAAGAGCACCCCCTTCCACAGATCACATTTCCAAACATATTGCAAATCAAGATCTGAAATTTTTTTACGAGTGTCCTCAAGATTTCAGCTTCACACCCTAAAAATTCTAGATTCTGAAACTTCGTAGAAAAAACTTTATAGCGCAAATGCCCCGATGACCTATTTAGGAGCCTGAAAAAAGACCTAACTTGCACAGATCATATCTCTGAAAATTTTGCGAACCAAGCTCTGTAAGTTTTATATGATCTTCCTTAGGATTTATGCTTTGCACTCTAAAAATTTCAGCTTCTGAAACTTCGTATAAAAAAAGTTATAGCGAAAATGCCACGATGAGTTGTTTGGGGCAGCGAAACCCTAGAATCCAAAGCTCTGATACCAAATATTGTGTAACCAGCTCCAAAAATAGAAGAAAAGAGATATAAATGCCTTAGAAATAAGCCACTTCGAGGGGGCAACCTCCAATACATTACATGAATGAACAATTCTTGGATGATACAATTTACAAAACCTCCTTTCTATATATAGGAGTCCATGTGGCCATAATGTAATCATAGTGGGCCACAATGTAATCCTAGCCGACCTAACAATAATAATTTAAGGGAACAATAATAACAAAATGGGGGTTACAAGGGTACAATAATAACAATAAAGGGGTTACAGTAATAACAATAAGGGACTATACTGGTAATATAGGGACCTAACAATTAGTTATCTCAGTATTTTCTTCTCACGGTCTATCCAATTACATGGGATTCAAAATCAGAACTAGGCCTCTTAGTGGTGTTGTTAAGATATGATTAAATGGTGATTGATTGGGCAAGAAACTATATTTGGTTAAATGTATGATACTTGTAGAATAAAGGAATTATAGATTAGATGATACAAAATGTCAAATATCAAATATCCTAAAAGTTTCATCCCTGACATGTAAAGTAAATATTTATAACTCAATAATAGATATAAACCATAACCACCATCATCTAATAACTGATTAAATATACCCCATGAACCATGAGTTCTGGAAACCTTGCATATGCAATAGTAAACTTTATCAGAAATTAGCTTTGAGAAAACAAGGCAGCCAAGTAGATTATAGTATTAAATTAACTTCTATATTATAGGCATAGCCACCACTACCAGCAGGTGTCCATAGCCTCGACAGGGATGCCTTTTTAACCCATTGAGATGCCAGTGTCCCATTTATTATAAATAAGTACATAGTTGAAAAAGCCTTTTCAATTTACTTAGATGTCAATTGAAGGTCATTGTTCTGGCATGGTAACCAATTAATAACAATTCCATTCACGGGAGCTAACAAAAGTGAAAAAGTCGGCTCGTGATGAGACCTCTTGTCCTTCAGTCTTATGATAGAAGACCATTAATATGGCTTGGTGACCAGCAGTGGTAATGTCACTTTATTAGGACCTATGATCATGGTAGGTCAACTCATGATGAGACCTCCTATCCTCCAGTTGACCATTTATGTTTTAAAATTCAACTATAGTTTTTGTTAATCAATAACATATTACTTAATAGATGGGGTGGCACGTCAGCTCCTTAAGAGCTAGGGATGGCGTAAAAAGTTGTGTAGTAACTATTTTCAACTTTGATAGTTTTGCTTCTAAAAAATTAATAACCTTAAAATGAATGTTGATAAATATATTTTTCATTGCTAAGATTGGGGTTGAGGAACAATTCATTAGATAATGACGAAAAATATTTAAATAAAATTATGTGGTCATCATCATAAATTTTACAAGATCAGGGACTTGACCTATTAGGAAAGTTGAAAGTTGACATGATGAAATCATCTTTGCATAATTATTCCTTAAAAATAAGATTATTTTTATAGATAAACAAAGATAAATTGACTACCCAATCATTATGTCAAAGAGGACCTAGACCATTAAAAGTATTTCCCATTCACCAAAGAGAAAAACAAATCAGAAAGACCTACATATGTTGAATTCAATGTGAAAACTGGCCAACAACAATAGTTGTGACTATGGTAGCAACAACCATGACTTAGGTAATAAAAGGTAAAGGGGAAAAAGAACAATGTTAGGAAGGTGACATAAAGGAGGATTAGTCACTTGACAGAATAATGAGGAATTAAGAGTAAATCATTCCTGACAATACTTACCATAATAATCATCCTTATTAATAAATATGAGACCTCCCGCCAAGTAAAGTATGTCTGCCATCAGTCATAGTTGATCATGTCATAAGTAAAATACCAAATAAATCCATGAAGTCGGTCGAGGACATACCCAACGACTTACCTTGGCTGAGAAAAAACACTGGAGGAGTAACAGCACCAAGTACTTAGAAAAATATCACCATGGAGTAACATCATTGGAGGAGTAACAACATCAGAGGAGTAACAACACCGGACACTTAGAAAATTTTAGGAGGAGTTACAACATCGAATACTTAGAATTTTTTTTTAGAGTAACAACAGTGACAGATTCACAACATTTACGGAGTAACAAGAGTGATAGATTCACAACACTGACGGAGTAACAGTAGTGACAAATTCACAACACCGACGGAGTAACAGCAGTGACGGATTCACAACACTAGTGGAGTAACAACAGTGACGGATTCACAACACCGACGGAGTAACAACAATGATGGATTCACAACACTAGTGGAGTAATAGTAGTGACAGATTCACAACACCAATGGAGTAACAACATCCAGAGTAACAACAGTGCGAGTAACAACATCCAGAGTAATAGCATTCAGAGTAACAACAGTGCGACTAACAACATCCAAAGCAACATCAGTGCGAGTAACAACATCCAGAGTAACAACAGTGTGAGTAACAACATCTGGAGTAACAACATCTGGAGTAACAACAGTGCGAGTAGCAGCATCCGGAGTAACAACAATGCGAGTAACAGCATCCAAACTAACATCATCTCGAGTAATAACAGTTCGAGTAACAACATCCAGAGTAACAATAGTGCGAGTAATAACAGAGCGAGTAACAGCTTCCAGAGTAACAGTAGTGTGAGTAACATCATCCAGAGTAACAACATCGTACTCCAGTGTGAGTAGCAGCATCCGAAGTAACAACAATGCGAGTAATAGGATCCAGAGTAACAGAAATGTGAGTAACAACATCTGGAGTAACAACAGTTCAAGTAACAACATCCAGAGTAACAACAGTACGAGTAATAGCAGTGCAAGTAACAACATCCAGAGTAACAGTAGTGCAAGTAACAACATCTAGAGTAACAGCATCACGGAGTAACAACATTGCAGAGTAGCAGCATCCGAGGAGTAACAACATCATGAATGGCATCATCTGGAGTAACAACAACCAAGGAGTAACAACATCCTGAGTAGCAGCATCCAGAGTAACAACAACCAAGGAGTAACAAAATTACAGAGTAGCAGCATCCAAGGAGTAACAGCATCATGAGTAGCAACATCCAAGGAGTAACTGCATCACGAGTAGTAGCATCCAATAAGTAACGGATCACGATTAGCAGCATCCGGAGTAACAGCATCATGAAACTTAAGAACTCACTCCTTTTATTTTGAGAACGAAACAAAGAAAATGTGACTTTGAAGTAAACAATACCTGAAAAATAAAAACATAAGAAAAATTAGAAAATAAATGACTCTTTATTGGCAACTAATAAATAAATAAAAATCTTTAAATTACAATGGTTATGATTTTTGTTGCAGCAATGTTGTTTGTGAATCGTGAATAAATGGAAAAATGTTTTTTTTTCGAAGATGACTTGGATATTCAAATAAAAATCAATTCTCATTTCTCATGTTATAAATCCATTGACTAATGAAAATTATTCTTGTTGTTTTCTTTGTGTGAGGAAATGTCTTTGAAAATGTTTTTATTTCATCATCATTTCCTTCAAGAATCACTTGTTCATAAATTGACCTCATTTATTCTCCTCGGACCTGCAAAAAACGAGTGTCTACCTAAAATAAAACATGAAATCATGGGAGAAGAGAGATGATTGGGCTCTCCTAATCTAATAAATATGCAAAAAAAAACAAGTAGTTACTCTATAAAACAAATCCATGAAAAAAATAACAAAGTAAAATTAATTTATTACCTGCGGGAGAGTGGTGGCCAACCATACTAACCAGCAATGTTTTAATGATAACTTCTTTGTTTTTCATCCGATTTGAGTGATTCCAAATCCAAATGAATGTGAATTCAGATATATTCCTCCAATAGAAACAGGTTTTAAAAATTCCATGTAATGGTATGTTAAATTGTCTTAGAACAACCTGCATAATAGAGTCATTTTCGATTTTCTAGCTCAGACCAATAGTTGATATTTCAAGCATAATTTTTTCATTTGATGACGGATTTAACCGATTAAAATTGATGATTAAATTATATTCATTTATGTATCTCCAATAGAAATAGGTTTTGAAGGCAAGGATAATTGATGGGTCAAATACGCTAGTGAACAGCCGAGAAAACATAGTTTCAAGAGTGCTGATTTACGATAAGCAGTCAGTATTTTGGTCAGAAATTCCTCATACAATATTGAAATAAAGTGATTCAAATTTTTTTGTAAACTATATTCATAGGGGATATACCATAGAAACAGGTTTCCAAAATCTAGTCATTTGAGTATCCAAAAATGGACTGTCCCAACTCTAATCCTTAGCTGCCTACTCGACATCCTGTCATTGTTTTGGTCATAAAGTTTTTGTTTCAAATTGAAATCAAGTGATTCAAATTAGGTTAGAAATTAGACATGAAGGGATACATATAATAGAAAGAGGACTTGAAAATGTTCCCATTTGGTCCCTCAAAACATGACTGTCCCGACTGTTTTTCCAGAATTTACATCAAGCCCGCAAACCATAAGATATGATAATTAATGAATTTTTCCAAGAAGGTGATCAAAATGAATATGAGTGTTTGTAGAAATTTTATTTTAAATATAATTCATCTACATACATAAATGAATTTGAATATTGGTCACCAATGTTAATTTTCACAATGTATTGCAACAAAAACAACTATTTTTACATCTAAAGAAATTTATTTATTTATGTCTTTATTCATTCTATATTTTACACTACACTACACTACTTTGAAAAATAAAATATACAAGAATACCTCCAATGAATCCATTTTTGAAATAATGTTTCAAGTATACACATACCCATAATTGAGAGATATATGTTGATAAATACACGGATATGAGAGACCAACTTCCCTGTTAAGGATGGTGCCAAGAGTTGCTAAAGTGTAGAGTGATGTTGCGAACAAACAACAGAGTGAAACGAGCCTTCAATATAGTCTTCATTTCTCATATTTGTAACATCGTGAAGTTCCTTAACTAAGTTCCAGATTCTGTTGATGCTCTCTTTCTTGACCTCATCCTCTGCCTTTTTGTTTAGATCTATGTTCATAGGAATTGTGAAGAGGGTTCATCAAAGTAACAACAATGGCTCAGGACCTAGAGCAAGACAGATAGCTTCCTCCCTAGGACGAGAGAATAGATTCGAACAGACAATAGAAAGAAAAAGGAAAATCGAAATTCAAGACTTGAAGCAGAGTAACCACATACCCTCCTCAGGATGAAAAGTTGGCCCAAAGAAAAAGAAATAAGAGCGAAAAACTAGAAACTACGCCTAGGACTTAGGGCAGGTTTACAAGATACCCTCCCCAAGACAAGGGATTAATTTTAATAATAAAAAAAACAAAGAAGAAATAAAAATTGCATGCTATACTCAGGACTTGGAGTAGGGTAATAAATACCTTCCCCAAGACGAGAGATCAATTCTATAGAAAAACAATAAAAAGAAGAAAATAAAAACACAAAGCACTTATACTCAGGACTTGAAGTAGGGCAATAAATCCCTCCCAAGATGAGAGATTGACCATTAGATCTGCTGCAGATCCTATTGTTGCACCTGTTAGCCTTCCCCAGCAACGACGCCAAAATGTTGGTGTCCGAATATGAAAAAAATTCAAACCTTTCTCCACATAAATTATCAACTCGAGGGCGTTAGTTATTTCAAGACTAATGACAAAGTATATACAAATACAAGTACATGACCTGCTATAGATCACAGATTTAATTCCACAACACACAAACCACTGTAAAAAAAATTAAATAAACTACAGAAATTAAAGGGCATTCATAGCAATTAAGAATAAACTGTAACAACAGTAAAGAAATCACAATAAAACACAACACGGCAAGAAAAATGGCAAATACAACACCTGATCATAAGAGTGGGCCCAAATCTCTAATCAGGGCTGAGGTAAACTCACGAATTATAGAATAAACAACAATATGATGTGCATTCAATTAATCGAACATGCTTACGTTACAAATCTGTCTCTTCTTGTTTAACCCTCTATCCTTTATCTCCTACGTGTTCCATCATGTTCTATTCCCCCCTTCTCTCTGATTTGTGTCTCTTTAAATATACAAACAACAAATGGAAATAGATTGATTACAAAACCTCAATATGAAATATGATATTTGAAAGATATTTCCATCATAATTCAGCTGGCACAAGTCGAATTTGGCAATTACAATTGGGGCACTTTTGGAAAACAGCCACAACAGAAAATATGAAAATATGTCCTTTGAATAACCCTTCGTTTCTCTCAATAAAGACCAAATTTTGGAAAATTTCTTGTTGTAAAACTAATTTGATCCATTCTGCACAAAACCCATGTTTCAGATTTTCAAGATTCTTCTCCATTTGCCCAAAACGTTCAACGTAAAATTGTCTCTTGTTATTCCAGCGAATTTCTGAGTTGGAATATTTAATTATCAACTGAAGATAAAATCTGCAATCTAGAAGAGATCTTGGAGTCAAAAATAGTGAGTGATGTTATAACTAATTCATTAATAAACTATCATTGGAAAAATCATGCATAATAATCATTAATTTATTGAAATAAAGGAGAAGAAGTATTATTTATCCAAAAGAACATAAATAATTATGAAATGGAATTATATAATAAATTATGATAAACAATGTGATAAAAGAACATTAGAAATGGATGAAATGGATGTTAAGAAGTGATAATAATAATACAAATTAGAGTCCCAACAAGCACAACAAGAAAAGTGTCAAGTCCTTCAACAAGCTAAATTTACCTACAACGATTCACCTAACAAGAGCATGAGGAGGTTCCCATTCCAAATTGTGTATCATATTTTATTCAAATAAATAGATATAAACTATGGTATTTTCTTTCAAGGATAATACTTAGAAGTAATTTCCTAGTAATTTATTTGGTAAAGAATATAAACATGTTATGTAAAATATAATCTCCAATTAATCCATGTCCGAAAAAATGGAAAATATTTATAGGTCATGATATTCACAAAGATATATGAAAATAACATAGTTTTGAGAAGTAGCGCAACCATATAAATCGAAAGGCTAGTAAAGAGATATAAGAATAAAAAATGACATCAAGATTCTTAACCATAGAGATTCAAACCCACTTTACAATGGAGATTCTTAACATGAAAATATAATATATTACAATACCATGGACCAATACCCTAGTTTATCAATGCAAAATACCCAAAAAATTATAAGTTATTTCATAATATTCTTGAATATTTCATAAAGGTTAACTAGAAATAATGGAAGACAAAATTGAATGAGATAAATATTGGTAGTCCTTAGGTAAAGAGACCCTGATGCTTCCCACAACGTTGGCTAATTCATTGAATTTGCAAATCAATTAATACAATCTTATACATGAATTTAGTTAGGGAGATGTAACAACCTACTAGAAAATAGGAACTAATTCCTAATTACAAACACAATCTTAACAATTACGATTTCTTCATTATTTTCTAATTCCCCCCATTAATGTAGAAAGGGTTGATTTCCAAACCTAGAATCTCCCTAAACAATTCAAATTTCACCTTCCCAAGGGGATTTGTGAAAATATCAGCAACATTTTCACAAGTATTACAATATTCAATAAGAATTTCCTTAGACTCTTCTCTCTAATAAAATGAAATTGGGCATCAACATGCTTTGTCCTTGCATGAATTTTTGTATTATTTTCCAGCTTGATCAAGCTCTAGTTGTCACACTTGATCAATGTAGCCTTCTTTTGTTCTTCTCCAACATCTTGAAGAACATGCCTCAACCAAACAATATCGCAAGTTGCTACACAAAAAGCTTTGTACTCTTCCTATGTAGATGACAAAGATATAGTTGGTTGCTTCTTGTTTCTCAATGAAATAACCTGGATCCAATACTGAATGCATAAACTATAATAGATATTCTATCATTCAGATTACCAACCCAATTTGAATTTGAGTAACCTGTCAGCTCAACATCAAATGAATCAGTATATTTAAGAACAAATTCAATTGTACCTTTAAGATACATGAGTACTTCTTCCGCTTCTCTCCAATGGATTTCTAAAGTTCTTCTCATAAAATTACTCAACACACTAACTAAATGTGCAATGTATGGCCTACTTGTAGTAAGATAATTTAGACTTCCAACTAGTTGTGTGTACGTTGTACCATCGACCTATTTTGAACCATCATCAAGATGAAGCTTTACATTTTGTTGCATAGGAACAAAATAAACTTTTCAATGATCCATATTAAACTTTTTAAGCACTTATTTGACCTACTTACCCTATAAAACAAAATTCTAAGGTCCAACATCTCACCAAACTTCAAGACTTAAACAGTAATGCAACTCATCGAGATATTTCATCTAGAATACTTGTGACATCTGCATCTTAATTTCATTAATTAACTTCACTGAATTTATTGTAATGATTAATTCATCAACTTATAAATAAATCAACACCACATACCCCTTTGCATCAAATTTGGTATACATATTCTGATCACTTTAACTTACCATAAAAGCTTGCTGGAAAAAAAATCTATCTTTTCATACCACGACCTAGGTTCCTATTTCAGCCAATAAAAATATTTCTTTAATCTGCAAACTAAATGTTCCTACCCTTTTTTAACAAACCCTTCAAGTTGTGTCAAATACACCTCCTCCTTTAAGCCACCATTCAGAAAAGCATATTTTACATATAGTTGGTGCAAATTCCAATGATACTTTGTAGCTAATGTAATTAAAAATCTAAGAGTGTTCAATTTAGCTACATGTACAAATGTTTCTTCATAACCAATACCCTCTTTCTGAGAGTACCCTTTTGTGACTGATCTAGCTTTATATTTATCTAGTATGTCATCTCCTTTAAACTTGGGTTTGTATATTCATTTCCATCCTATGAGATCTTTTCCTTTAGTAAATTTAGTCAATTCCCAAGTTTTATTTTTAATTATAGATTCATATTCTACCTCCATGGATTTTCTCCACTCTTCATATTCAATAGCTTCATTAAAATTCATGGGTTCTATGACATTCAAAACACTATTCATGAGAGCATAGCCCTTGTACCATTCAAGTAGTTGAATATGCTAAGTAGATTTCCTGCGTGCTTCACTAATTTCGCCTCTATTCTTTGAAATTACTTCTCCATTTTTTATTAGGCTCTAATTGCTGATGATGTCCACATTGTTGGATTATTCCCCAAGATTTTTCTGCTTAGTGTCTTATGCTTTTGCTTCTACTTTTGCTTCTTCTTTATTGTCTTCAACTTTAGGAATAATGTGTCATCTTTCATAGATGTTATCCTTGTTTCCTTCATCTTCCTATTCATGGAAATTTTAATCTTTATTCATTAATACTCTATGAGTATATGGATCAAATATTTTATATTCTTTAAATGATGTATAGTATCCTACAAAAATACATTTGATACCTTTATCATCAATTTTATTTATCTTCTCCTTCAGAATATGTGTAAAGGCCTTAGACCCAAATATCCTCAAATGATGAATTGTTGGTTTAAAGCCATACAAGGCTTTGAATGGAGTATTAAAATAAATATACCTTGTTGGACTTCTATTTTTTTCTCCCCAAAAATCATTTGAGAGGTTCTTACCTTTAATCATACTCCATGCACACTCCACCAATGCCTAGTTCTTTCTTTTTGCAACACCGCTCTGCTGAGGAGTGTAAGGTACTATGAATTGTTGCACAATTCCATGATCCTTGAAGTACTGGATGAAGTTCCCCAATCTATATTCTGACCCTTCTTCTTAATGAAGGATCTTTACAAAATTCCCTGTATGCTTCTTTGCCATGTTTTTGATATCTTTGAAATAATAAAAAACATCACACTTTTTCCTAAGGAAGTACATCCAAGTGTACCTTGTGCAACCATCAATAAATAATAGAAAATAATATGATCCTCCTAAATGTGTGGTTTTCATGGGTCCACAAACATCATAATGCTCAAGTTCTATCACATCTCTTCTTCTCCTATCAGAGTTTTAGGGGAATTCATCTCTGTGATTTTTACCAAATGCACAAGCTTCACAAGGAGCATATTCATTATTTAACATAGGGATACCTTCAACCATATTATATTTCTACAGCAATAGTAAATCATGATAATTGATGTGATCATACCTTTGATGCCAAAGAAATTATGTTGACATAGTTGTGGTATTCAATGCTTCATGAATTTTTCTAGTAACATCAAGCTGTACAAGCCTTAAACTATGATTCCTGAAGCAACATGTTTGCAGTGATCCAAAAAATATTTCACTATGCAAGGTTTTTTTAAGAATTCAACCTTGAAGTTTTGATCTGTAATTGTAGAAACATAGATCAAATTTTTCTTGATCCCATGCACATACATAACATTATGGATGCACCTGATGCTTCCATTTGGTAAATTCATAGGTATATCACTATATCCCATGATATTATGTCTGCGATCACCTCCAAGGTAGATGTTTCCACCATTCCTAATTTTCTTGAAGTTTTTGTACTAGTCCTTATTGCATGTAATATGAATCGACGCTCCAGAGTCCACACACCATGTATTAGAATCATCCATTTCAGTAGAAAACATAGCATTATACACAAATAAAATGAGATTTTTGAGATCAGAATTCAACACTTCTCCTGCAAAATGTCCTCATTGTCTTCTATGAGTATTCCTATATTCATCATTTTTCTTCTTATAACAGTATCTGGCTAGATTCCCACTTCTACCATAGTAAAAGCATTTCATTTCTGATAACATATCTTCAATTGATTAAAAAATGGGCTTTTCTTGGATGAGATTCTTCCTTTATTTTCTCCTCCTTGTTTCCCTTTGAAGAATTTCTTCTTCACCACAAGTGCCAAATTTGGATTATGAGGCTTCAAGTTCCCGTGCTTCTCTTCTTCCTACAATAATATACCTACCAATTCCTCAATTTTTGGCATTTCTCCCTTGCTGTGATACCTGTAATAAACATATGGTAATATTTTGACATTGCATTTAATGTGATTGTTATTAGATCATTAGTAGGTACTCACTCCCCTATGTCTCCCAACTTGTCTTTCTATTCTTTATTTCTAGAAATAAAGGAATTAAAATATTCATTCTCTTCCATTTTAATGTACAAGAGATTAATATTTAAGAAGATAGCTCTATTTGTGTTTTTAGTCTCATATAATTCCTTCTGTGTATTCCAAGTTTAAGCTGAAGTCTTAGAATCACGGATATGAGGAATTATACTATCTTTGATAGACATTCTAAGAAATACCTTTGCTTTATTTTCTCTCTTCTCCGAGTCTTGAATTGTTACATCTATCATGCCTGCAACAGGTTTTTTTTCATTTCCCTTTGTAATTATCGAGGCAACATAGACTTCCAGCAGCGTCTGCAAATTTAATTTCTATTTGACATAGTTTTTGCCATATAAATTATTGGATTCATTCAAGCTTGTCTCTACAAGTGGATTTTCCATTTTCTCCCAATGGTTTTTAAGAGAAGTTTTACAAGATCTAAATAAATTTAAATAAAGGATAAGAAACAATTAATAGTTCTTAAAAAAAATAAAGCCCTTTTTCTCAAATAAGTGCTCAACCTAAAAATGGTTTTTTAAAGTAGGATCCCATTTTCAAGTGTTCCTTCACCAATGCTTCTCCTTGTAGGAAATAAAAACGGTGATCCACATCGGAAAAAAAACATGTCACTAATTCCGTTGTACTAATAACCAAACTCTAAATCCTTAAGAAAAATGCACTCACAGTAAGACTAGTTTGACACAACCGTGATTAGCAGTGAGGTTGTCGGGCAGAAAGAATGTGGATCCTCATTATTTTAAATTGGATCTGGAAGCTCACTACACTCCCAAAGATGCATCAGTCATCCTAGTTCTACTTCTTATCACTCCACGTTGCTTCTATTCAGTAATCGAACATCATGAGAGGTCATGAATTCTGGAGGGGTAGCGAAAAAGCTTTCCAAGTGTCTATCAGATCTAAGGCTTACAATCTAGGTCTTCCGACCCAAGGCTTCCACTGTAGTTATCCAAGGAGAGTCGATGAAATTTGATCTGATCCAATTCAGATCCTCACAGGGAAATGGTGCGAATGCGTGGTGGAACCAAATAAAAAACAAAACACCAGCTACAAAACACCCTCGCATGGAGAACGATTCCTTATCGCTCCACACTGATACCTCAAAAAATTATTGTTTTAAGTAAGAGGAGTTTCTGTAGTGCATTATATTAGATATCATTTTTAAAATTCAACTACGTTAAGTAAGTCATTCATCTATGACCATTTTCATGAGAGGTAGTCGTAACTCACTAATTTCTCATGATTTTGAATAATCCACTTAGCACTCATTGCATCGGGTGATGCTCAAAGGGGTGAAGAGGTGGGATTGAAACTAGTTAAATGAATCACATAGCATCAATCATCACTTCCGGGGGCTTGCACCCATTAACCAGGACTTCCCGAGAGGTCACCCATCCCAGAACTCCTCTGGCTCGAGCGTGCTTAACTGTGGAGTTTTCCGCACAATCAAGCCCACTTAGCTTGCTACCCCATTTGCAAAACCTTAGCAAGTATTGTGCCTCATGAACCATTCAGGAAGAGATCTCTCTACTCTTTGTATTTTAAGTATGAGGGGTTTCCATAGTGCATTATATTAGATATAATTTTTGGGATTCAACTGTGTTAAGTAAGTCAATAATATATGACCATTTTCATGAGAGGTAGTCGTAACTGAATAATTTATCATGATTTTTGAATAATCCACCTAGCACTCATTGCATCAGGTGATGGTTATAGGGGTGAAGAAGTGGGATTGAAACTAGTGAAATGAATCACATAGCATCAATCATCACTTCTGGGGCTTGCACCCGGTAACAAGGACTTCCTGGGAGGTCCCCCATCTCAGAACTCCTCTGGCTCAAGCACGCTTAACTATGGAGTTTTCCCCATAATCAAGCTCACTTAGCTTGCTACCCCATCTGCAAAACCTTAGCAAGTATTGTGCATTATGAACCATTCAAGAAGATATCCATTTACTCTTTGTATTTTAAGTATGAGGGGTTTCCACAGTTCATTATATTATATATCATTTTTGGGATTCAACTACATTAAGTAATTCATTCATATATGACCATTTTCATGAGAGGCATTCGCTTCTAACTAATTTCTCATTATTTTTGAATAATTCGCTTAGAACTCATTGCATCAGGAGATGCTCATAGGGGTGAAGAAGTGGGATTGAAACTAGTGAAATGAATCACATAGCATAAATCATCACTTTTGGGGCTTGGACCCGGTAACCAGGACTTCTTGGAGGTCACCCATCCCATAACTCCTCTAGCTCAAGCGTGATTAACTGTTGATTTTTACGCACAATCAAGCCCACTTAGCTTGCTACCCCATTTGCAAAACCTTAGCAAGTATTGTGCCTCATGAACCATTCAAGAAGAGATCCCTTTACTCTTTGTATTTTAGGTATGAGGGGTTTCCACAGTCCATTATATTAAATATCATTTTTGGGATTCAACTGTGTTAATTAAGTCATTCATCTATGACCATTTTCATGAGAGGTATTTCTTACTTAATGACTTACTTCACGCAGTTGAATCCAAAAAATGGTCATAGATGAATGAATTACTTAACGCAGTTGAATCCCAAAAATAATATCTAATATAATGCACTGCAGAAACCCCTCATACTTAAAATAAAAAGAGTAAAGGGATCTCTTCTTGAATGGTTCATGAGGCAAAATACTTGCTAAGGTTTTGAAAATGGGGTAGCAAGCTAAGTAGGCTTGATTGTGGGGAAAACTCCACAATTAAGTGCGCTTGAGCTAGAGGATTTTTGGGATGGGTGAACTCCTGGGGAGTCCTGGTTACCGAGTGCAAGCCCAGAAGTGATGATTGATGCTATGCAATTCATTTCACTAGTTTCAATCCCACTTCTTCACCCATATGAGCATCACCTGATGCATTGAGTGTTAAGTGGATTATTCAAAAATCATGAAAAATTAGTGAGTTACGACTATCTCTCATGAAAATGGTCATCGATGAATGACTTACTTAATGCAGTTGGATCCCAAAAATGATATCTAATATAATGCACTACAGAAACCCCTCATACTTAAAATACAAAGAGTAAAGGGATCTATTCTTAAATGGTTCATGAGGCACAATACTTTCTAAGGTTTTGCAAATGGGGTAGTAAGCTAAGTGGGCTTGATTTTGGGGAAAACTCCACAGTTAAGTGCGCTTGAGCCAGAGAAGTTCTGGGATGGGTGATCTCCCAGGAAGTCCTGGTTACTGGGTGCAAGCCCCGGGAGTGATAATAGATGCTATGTGATTCATTTCACTAGTTTCAATCCCACTTCTTCACCCCTATAAGAATCACCCGATACAATGAGTGCTAAGTGGACTATTCAAAAATCATGAGAAATTAGTCACTTACGACTACCTCTCATGAAAATGGTCATGGAAGAATGACTTACTTAATGCAGTTGAATCCCAAAAGTTATATATAATATAATGCACTATAGAAGCCCCTCATACTTAAAATACAAATAGTAAAGGGATCTCTTATTTTCATGAGGCACAATACTTGCTAAGGTTTTGCAAATGGGGTGAAAAAATAAGTGGGCTTGACTATGGGGAAAACTCCATAGTTAAGCGTGCTTGAGCCAAAGGAGTTCTAGGATGGGTGACCTCCTGGGAAGTCCTGGTTATCGGGCGCAAGCCCTAGAAGTGATGATTGATGCTATGTGATCCATTTCACTAGTTTCAATCCAACATCTTCACCCCTGTGAGCATCACCCGATGCATTGAGTGTTAAGCCCTGGAAGTGATGATTGATGCCATGTGATTCATTTCACTAGTTTCAGTCCCAGTTATTCACCCTTGTGAGCATCACCCGATGTAATGAGTGCTAAGTCGATTATTCAAAAATAATGAGAAATTTGTTAGTTATGACTACCTCTCATGAAAATGGTTATGGATGAATGACTTACTTAACGTAGTTGAATCCCAAAAATGATATCTAATATATCGCACTAGGGAAGCCCCCCATACTTAAAATACAAAGAGTAAAGGGATCTCTTCTTGAATGTTTCATGAGGCACAATACTTGCTAAGGTTTTGCAAATGGGGTAGCAAGCTAAGTGGGCTTGATTGTGGGGAAAAATCCACAGTTAAGTGCGCTTGAGCCAGAGTAGTTCTGGGATGGGTGACCTCCTGGGAAGTCCTCCTCGTTACCGGGTGCAAGCCCCAAAAGTGATGATTTATTCTATGTGATTCATTTCACTATTTTCAATCCCACTTCTTAACCCCTTTGATCATCACTTGATGCAATGAGTGCTAAGTGGATTATTCAAAAATCATGAGAAATGATATCTAATATAATGCAATGAGGAAACCCCTCATACTTAAAATACAAAGAGTAAAGGGATATCTTCTTGAATGGTTCATGAGGCACAATAATTGCTAAGTTTTTTCAAATGGAGTAGCAAGCTTAGTGGGCTTGATTGTGGGGAAAACTCCACAGTTAAGTGCGCTTGAGCCAGAGGAGTTCTGGGATGGGTGACCTCCCGGGAATTCCTGGTTACTCGTTGCAAGCCCCAGAAGTGATGATTATGCTATGTGATTCATTTCACTAGTTTCAATCCCACTTCTTCACCCCTGTGAGCATCATCGAATGTAATGAGTGCTAAGTGGATTATCCAAAAATCATGAGAAATTAGTGAGTTACTACTACCTCTCATGAAAATGGTCATAGATGAATGACTTACTTAACGCATTTGAATCCCAAAACTGATTTCTAAATTTTTTGTTTCTTGAACCACACTCTTCCCACCTTCATATGGAAGGCTCAAGATGGTTTAGGGTTTTGGGCATAATGATGGACATCTTCCTCTTCCATTGCGTCAGGTTGCTTCCCAGAAACAACTTTCTTACACAACTGATCAATCTAGAGCCTACGCTCCAATTGTTCAGTTGACCAGATTTTTCCAGCAGCCTTCATCGACCACAACCAACTATCTCCAACACTTTCCGGTCTTCCACACTGCACGCACAACTTTAATACACAAGTTTTCTCACACAGTCCTTGCATCTATACCAACAACCCTCGACTCTCACACCAATAACTTTCTTTTGCCTTATTATCCTCAGTCTTTAACAACCTCTCTTGGATACCATATAGAAAAATGGAAGAAAAAATTGAATGAGAAAATAATGGTTGTCATCAGGTAAGGAGACCCTGAGATTTCCCAAAGAACTGCCAAATTCACCGAATTCAAAATACAATCAATACAATATTTTACAGGAATTTAGTTAGGGAGATGTAAGAACCTACTATAAAATAGAAAGAACTTCCTAATTAAAAACAAAATTTTAACAATTACAGTTTCTTGATTTTTTTCTAAGAGGTTAAATTCCTACCATGCACCTATTAACAATTTATAAATAAATTAAAATGATCTAAGCCTCATTCCAAAATAGATACTCGTGTTTTTTTGAAATAAGGTTTTCATAATTATAATTTAATTATTAAAATTATATAATTAAATTAAAATTATAGAAGTTTTATTCCAAAATAGATACTCTAAGGTGTGTATTTATTTTGGAATAGGGCTTCCAGAATTATAAATTAATTATTAAAATTATATCAATGGGTGTGGTTATTTTGGAACCATAATTTTATTTTAATTATCAACAATTATTTGATGGATGGTAATTATATATCAAAGGTTGATTATTATCTCAAAAGTAGTTATGCCCTTTGTGCTATTTTAATTAAATTGATTAGCTAAAAAAATGTCATATGAACATGTGCCATATAAAGATGAGTTATAACTTTTTAAACATGTGGTATTAGTAAGTAAATCTGGGAGAATATCCATGGTTAAGAATCTTTTTATGTGTTGTTTTGAATGTTTATATGGTTAGCTCATATATTAATTAATTTTATAATTAATATAACTAGCAATTGCACCACATGTATCAATGGGAGCTAGAAAGAGTAGCATAGAAGATGGACATTAAAATTTTATGCAGTTTTATTTATTTGTCATGGATTATATCATGTATTATAATTTCAAGATGGTTTCACTACTAAAATTACCATTTGTAGAATCAATAGACTATTTTATTGAATGTTTCATCATTTCAATATACATTATTTATTTTAAATTTGAATGAATAATCTCAATATAGATTTGATGGAAAATTTTAATGATTGAATAATAAAACCGCTATTGAGTGATTCTATGCATAAGTTGCTCTTTTTTGTATAAGTGGACTTCATATTAGATACAACCTATGATGATTTCCAAGTTATCTAACAAGAATTCCTCTTCCACATTTTTATTTCCTTCTACTAACAATGGGAAAACATAAATATCTAAAAACATATGATAATCATCTTCATTAAACATGACCAATCCTACCCATTATAATAACATAATAAAAAATAATACATAAGTGGATAACATGTTCTTATTGTTGGGCTCAAAGAATATTCATCTTAATATTTTATTCGTAATAAATGTGGAAATTCCATCTTCAACTTGGTGGAATTCATTTCATTATTAGTTTTCATGCTTAACTTAATGCAATGATTATTTGTGATCTTCATTCGTGTCCTTTGATTACATTACTTCTGAGACACTATATCCACATGAACACTTGTTTATTGCTAGTTCTGAAATTGTATATGCATACATAAGTTTTTCACACATGACAAGGTGTTTTCATCGTTTTAAACCTTGTTATTTAACATACAAATGTACTTAGATTACATTACTTCTCACACACTGTATTGACATGTGCACTTGTTTATTGGCAGTTCTCAAATCGTATATGTATACACAATTTTTTCACACATCATCATGTTCTTTCATCATTTTAAATATTTTTATTTATACATACAAATATCCAACAACAAAAAATGTCGGAACACAATCCAAGCATTAAAACAAAGTCACAAACCATAGAATCAAATGGTAAACTCTAACTAAAAAATGATTTTTTTTCTATTGTGTACCAGTAGTTGAATTGAATCATGGATGACACAAAGAACATACTAGTTTAATGGTGACTTCCTCATTGGTTTGGTCATTGGTGTATTTAATTCACCCCAAAATCAGTTAAATTTCCTAAGCCTTCCATATCAACTCCCATGAATACTCCTAATCATTTCCTATGATTTATTTCTCTTTACTAAATTTTCATACAAGTGTACCAATTCAAATAATCAAGATGTTAGAGTAAAATGCACATCCTCACCCTAGAAGTACAAAAATTTTCAAAATTTAATAGCATTTGAACTTGAATTCAAAAACAAAAAAACTTTCATGTTCAGTCTCAGAAACCAAGATAGGTTCGACATCAAGTTGAAAAATGCTATATTGTCTACCAAAGGGGGTTTGTTGTATTTGTTTATTTTTCAAGATAATGCATTTGAAAATTTCATATTGCTCTATTGTGTAAGTGATGCTTATGAATTTCAGAAATCAAGTTTTTTTACATGATACATATATTGAATTTAGCTATGTAAAATAGTAACTAGTGGGACACTTAAAATATTTGTTAGACTTAACTTGCAGTGAAAAGGGTTAAGACTATCACTAACACTATTATTTTGATTTGAATTACAATTTTAAGATTGTACATTTGAGTGGCCTTATTGGCCTAAGGCTAAACAACCTTATGATCTTGAGACTCTCCAGTATATAAGTTTGTTAGATTCCGATATGGATATTCAAATATTGAAGTCTCATGCTTGGTCCCGACATGTTCTTGTGTACTGCAAATTTCAGCAATGATGCTTAATAAGGGTGCATTAGGAGGTCTTACTCATGATATTGCGTGTGTAATGTGTAGAGAGTCTCTCAAGAAGCCATCAGTGATTGAGAACATTTTGGAAGAGGAAAAGGAATAAATTCTTCCTGGATGGAGTGAGTCTACATTCATGGTCCTCTTGTCCACTCTCATATACTTATATGTTATAAAAAAAAACACAAAAAGAAAATTAAATTTAATGTCTCAATTGTTATTTTCTTGATTATGAAATTAAAGTACAACTTTTCAATTTCAAAATCCTATCCACGTCTCTTTCCACCTTTTGAGGAAATTGCTAGTTATAATTATTTATTATTCTCACCAATAAAACTATATATATATATATATATATATATATATATATATATATATAATAAGACTAGTAAAACATTATCAAATTTTTTATTATTATTTAAAATACAACCAATTTACTCAATAGTAAGTTTTTTTTACAAGTGGTTCACAAATCCATGTGCCACACATGAATCTAGTTACATCCACACTCTGAAAATATCAATAGACCTTCCCCAGGGGATCTAAATCATCATCCTTACAGGTGAGGCCTAACCCTATGGGCGTCAAGGAGATTAGATCATGTGACCTCCCAATCGGCAAAGTACTTAACAATCGATTGAGCTAACCCTTGGGACTACTAAAATAGTAAGTTTATACATATTTAAAAACAATAAATCAAACACATCATTTATATATAATCTTAATCTATGAAAGCATACTCACATTCTCTACTTACATAAAAACAAAACATAATGAAACCACATAGTTGTAATTTACATAATGAAACCACATGATTATTTCCACATTCCTGTCATTCATCATATGTGTGTTTCTTTCCTAAATGTCCATATTATCTACACATAGCTTCAAAATCTCAAACCTACTTCTTTAGAAAAAACAAGTAGGCCTTCAATATGAATGAATATTTTACATTATAGACTGTGCATAGATGTACTGTAACTCTTTTGTTTAAAGTTGAATAGATGTTTAATTTTCCTTGACATCTAATCAAATTCAAATAATTGTCTCAAATAATGACAAATTTAAATCATATATCATATATGGCTAATATCACTAGGAGTTTTTAGGGGTCCTAAACCTTGTTTGAAGAATGTGGAACAATGTGGAAAATAATTTGATGTTTTAATGTATTTATAAGTTCGAAAATCCACTCTGTTACCACGAAAGGTTCACATATTCTTACCATAAATTAGAAGAGATGTATCTTAACTCTTTGTCAACTTTATACTCCCATCAACATCATATATTCCATTGTTTGCATACACCCTTGATAAATTGCATGCTGCTTTGGCGTTAATAAATTACATGATTCTTTATCCAGCAAGTTTCAGCAGAATATGTAAATTCCTACTAGTCCTCTTGTTTGATCGAGCACTATATTTATTCATTCATTTTCTAGCAAGTTCGAATATTCTATATTGTAAGGAAAAGAATCAGAAAAACTACATTTCAATTGCGAACTCAATTTCGATGTTCATGATATTTATGGGAGCTCTATTTGGTGATATACATCGAAGACATTAGCAGTTGGAGTGTTAGCTATGTAATCATCATAGAGGATATTCTCACATCATTTATCCTCTTCCTGGTTGGAACCTTTTTACAAACATAAGGTCGAAGCAAGTAGTCTCGATTCTCAGGTTTGGTTCTCATAAGTTCCCTGGTCTAATCCCCGACAGGAGCATGTGTTCACCTAAAAACTTCTCCAGACATGATTTTTTCAGTAGAAAAAAGTCCAAACAAATATCCATTTTCAGCATATGGATAGAGTAATTACCAAAAGTGGAATTTTCAGAATAAATTACTAGGGATTAATGAGATCATAAGGTGATTTATAAAATTTATGTTCTCATTTTCATGTTCTAATTTTACCTAATGGATGTCTAAACCGAGAATATACTCATTCTTAAAAACATGGACTCACAAATAATATTAAGCATACAAGTGAGTTACAACATTCTCAACATTGTGGAGAAATAATCTCCAAAGTGAAAACCAACTCTCACCAAAAACAATTCCTATACATGGTATAAGAACCTAAATATCTCATATTTGAAGAGCTCATTTAATCCCAAACAACTAAATTGTTAACTGATAGTGATAGGTATTTCCATGATTACTTCTTTCCAATTAATAGAGGTCTTGAAATATATGCATCAAACAAAAATTCTTGTCAAAACAATAACCTACATAAATGATCTTAATTACCTCCTACAAACGGGTAAAGGTTTTGGCCAAAAACAGTATGCATAAGAATAATATCACTATAAAAATTGTTGGTCACAATTCTTTGTAAAAATAATAAAAAATTTTGTGTTTGTGGAATTGATATAAGCGTTGTTGTAGATTGGTTTCCTAGGATCATGCTACACTTGGAGTATTTTTTTGAACATAAATCTTGTCACAATTGGAACAGGTAAAATTCGTAAAGAGACAATTCTGGCTGAAAATTATTTTCAAATATATCTTAGAACTTGAAATTTGACTAAACTCTATTTTTCATGGAAAAAAGAGAAAGAAGGAAGTTAGCAAGAATTGAGAAAAGAATGAAATTGATTCTACAATATTAGTTTTTGGAATAAATACATAAAAGAAACTAAGTTAAGCTTAGTTGTACATGCAATAACTATAGATAGTTAAAGCTAACTGAACCTAAGTGTGCTTTATCTTATGTTAATGTGTACATGTGGCACATGCAAACAGTGAGTTAACTTAACTAAGCAAGTGCACATCGCATGCAAGCAGTAAGTTAACTAAAGCTAATCTACGTGAATGTACACCAACACACCAACACAGCTAGTCTAAGTGCATGTACACCAACACAACGAGCGCATGAACATAAATTGCATGACATTACAAAGCTATCTAAGATGATTACAGACATCAAATTGATGCATTACAGTCACCCCATTATCAGTGAAATAACAGACGTCAAAATAATAGCCATCAAATGCCATGTAAAGTCATGGTCGATATCATGGTCCTAATTGATGATTACTGTAGAGTGTGGGAATTGTAATATTAGAGCAGGTACCCAGACTGGATGGAATCTCTCCTATCAGTTTGTTAATGGAAAGGGACATATTTTCTAAGGATGGAAGGGATCCAAGCTTGGGTGGCATGCTTCCAGTCAGCTGGTTTTTTTTAGAGCTGCAGTCTAACAAAAAAATTGCATCGAGAAAGACTATGTGGAATACTTCGAGATAAATTGTTTTTATGGAGCGACAACAATTGTAGCTGAGAAAGTTAACCAAATTCATCCTGAATGGAACCTTTTATGTTTTATCATACATGACGATATTAAGAAATTTTCAGCAAAAGCTGAGAATGGAAGGAATGGTGCCTGTTAAGGCATTATTAAATAAACACATATTATAGGCTCAGGAGGTGCCCTAGTTCAGGAGGTGTGGAGCCTTCGAGGATATTCTTAGAGAGACCTAATACCTCTAATTCACTTCACTTTCCAAATGAAGGAGGTAATCTTTCCACGATATAATTATCATTAGCAACAAAATTGTTCATTTAACTAAATTGCCAATGTTGTGGGGGATTCTTCGTGTAAGAATATTGAATGGAAAAATTACATTTGTTAAACTAGTACAGTTAAATATGCTCTTAGGAATGCTTCCCACAAATAAATTAGCAGCGAGGTCTAGAGTCTCGAGATGAGGGAATGCACCCAAACTGCTAGGAATGATACCTGTCTAAATTTAAAATGCATTGAAATGATGCTTACTTGTTGTGCACCTACTTACTCTATCCACCCACCTGTTCGATTTCAAAACCTCTCCTCTATTTCATACATCACTTAACCCACGTAGGAAACCCCAAACTTACTCTGCGAGCTTTGATCAGATCGATGGATGGATGGAGGTGCGAAAACAAACATAAGGAGGTTGGCTGGCTTTACAAAACCGTGATGCGATAACGTTATGCGAAAAATGACGCCTTGGATTTGTTGGCCCGGTAAGCTTATTGAGTTGAAGTTGCTGAAAAAATCGCATGAAACATGAGGCCATTTATAATGCTGATGTTGAGCATAATTTAAATTGTCGTTGTCTGAGTCAGCTAAAACATTAAAGGGATCTCTCGCAATTCATTTCTTGAACGCCATCAGAGCTTCACCATTACTAGAGGGATTTCTATCTATAACCATGGAAGTATTATGGATTTGAAAGTTTGGAAGAATAACAATGAGCATGCAAACATTAAAACAAAGCTGCAAATCAGAGAATCAAACCGTAAATTATAAGTAATACATTAATTATTTTTTTGCCATTGTGTATGGAGCAAAACCTACGTAGATCTCACTAAAGGAGGGACTGCCAATTTTGTGTTCTGGTCTGTACTTATTTCCTACTCATGACTCAATTCCACGGAATCTAATAAAATCCCCTTCATAAGATATATTTTTATCATTGAAATTAATTCCCTACATAAGATCTATTGTTATCACTGAAATTTGATATTAAAAACCTTAGAGAAAGCTTCTCCCAAGATGAAACGCTTCTTCCAAAATGGGAGCATCTTTTTTCTCATATGAGTTTTAAGAGGGAGGTAGTTAATAATTAATTATTATTAACTATTATTAACTATTAATATGAAACTATTATTAATTATTAATCTGACACTAAATCTGAAGATGGAGAGTAGTGCAAGGTGGAACCTATGTGAGTTTCCTTAGAGGGAATGCCTTACGGGTAACAATAATAATAATTTAAAATAAAGTTATAATTTATTTAAATTTTACAATTTTTATTTTATTCAATTTTATTTTTTGAAATTTTGGTAATGTGAGATTTATCATGAGTTGATTTTTTTAATGCCTATAGTGATCCAGGTGGATATCGGTGGCCACCCACCTATTCCATTTGGACCCACACCATCAATTCTTGCAACTTTTCACTTTCAACACAACATACTCTTTTTAGCACGTTGTCAATTCCTGAACTTTCAGAGCCGTTTGGAGGCCCTAATGAGCCACATGGATATTTGTGGCCATCCACCTATTCCATTTGGACCCGCACCATCATTTCTTTCAGTTTTGGCACAACTTACTATTTTTAGCAATTTTTCAGATCCTGAACTTCTGGAGCTATTTTGAGACCCTAAACGATGTTTTTTGGGAAACCCGAGAGGAACATGGGTCCATGGAACGATGTTGCTCACAAATAAAGTTATACTCCTTGGATAGATATTTCTAACAAGGTATGATGCGCGTGAAACAGAGATTGTATGCCAAAGTTACGTCTCTGGGAAGTTGAAACACCAATTTACCCAAACGGGGCCCATAGTTTTGGCACTTCATCCCCTACGGTTAAGGTTTTGGATGTTTAATGTTTTGCATTCTTTATCAATAATTAATAGGCCTTGGAGCCTCATTGTAACACAATTCAAAGGCATGTAGCCACCACATCTCTTCTGAGAGATAAGCTAACAATGTCGTAGCTATTTTATTTTCATTATGTCTATAAGCATATTTTTGTTATTTGATATTAATGAAATGAAGCATTATTTCCACTGCATCTCTGTGTTTATGTTTATTTCTATATTCTATTTTGTTCCTGCATAAATCCGGATCAGTGGTATCAGGGTGATCTACTCTTTCTCTATTTTTCTTTGCATGTCCCTAATGCGGTCAGGGTATAAGGAGTTAGGGCTCGATCTGGTTGAACCCTTGCAAGATCAGCCTCGCAAACATCAACGACCTACCATGGCAGAAGAAAAAAAAGACGAGGGAGCAGTAGATCCTATCAAAATATTTCTCGAGGAAGCCCTCGAGAAACAAATGAACGCGATGATGGATAACGTTTCTCATATCCTTCAACGAATGCCCACCTACGGCACATTTGCATCCACTAGCTACTCTGGAGGCACCAATCCCTTCAAGGTACAAGTAAACTTTGACATTCCTCTATTTGAAGGCCAGATAGATGTAGACACCATCGATAGATGGTTAAATTTGTTAGAAGGGTATTTTTTAGTCCATGATTTCTCCGACCGAGAAAATATTATTTTTTCACTCCTTAAAGTTGCCCCCCATATCAAGGACTGGTTGGACACATACTATGAGAAAAAGGATGAGGGGGAACCCTCTCTGTTCTCAGTCGCACCCACCTGGAATTTGTTCCGAGATAGCATCAAAGAATAATATTATCCTGTGGGGAGCTATAAGGACAAGTACATCTAATGGACCATGTTGTGACAATAAAGGGATCAAGATGTGAACGAACTAATGAATTTGTTCCATACCCTGTGCACAAAGTTAAGTATTAAAGATTCAGAGAGACATTTGGTGCTCAAGTATTGTAGCTGTCTGCACAGACACATTCAGGAGTAAATGGATTTCCTCAACATTACATCGCTTGGCACGGCATATTTCTATGCCGCCAAGATCGAGCAAAAATTTAAGCAGAAGAAGCAAGACTTTGGATCCATGAATTTGAAGCCAGGGAAAGGCGCCCTCGAATCGCAGAAAAAGGGGCAAAGCCAAAGCGGGGAAACTCAAAACAACACCAAAAATCTAAAGAATGACATGGGGAAGTAGTTTTAATTCCATAACAACTCCACTCACAGCACAAACGAGTGTCGGGCCAAACAGTCGTTGGTGGCCGAACTAAAGGCACCCGAATTAGATGCATGGTTTGATGCTGAGTCAGAACCAGACAGAGGAAATGAAAAATGGAAGTAGATCATTGATGTGGATCCCAGTGCCATTTTTTCCACCACTAAGATCCAGAGGGAGGATCCTGAGGATCCAGAGGAGGGGGAGTATCTTTTCCATTCGCAGATGTGGGTGAAGGGTTCTCCACTGCAATTCCTTGTCAATAGCGGAAGCCAAAAGAACCTCATTTCAATAGAGTTCATGAAGCGGCTCAGCCTACAGACCATAGCACACCTGCAACCGTATACAATCGGGTGGCTTCAGTCAGGGAGAGATATCTGCGTCTGCCAACAATGCCACCTTCCGTACAGTATCAAGCCATTCACAGATGAGGTATTGTGTGATGTTTCTCCTCTTGATGTAGTTGATGTATTATTGGGCCAACCAAACTTATAGAGGTGACATGTTGTGTATGATTCTAGGCCTCATGATGTTATTATTACTTTGGGAAATAAATTGTAAAGGATACTAGAGGTAGTACCGCTTCCTGTCATCTCTTTGACTACTACAAAACAACGCAGTAAGATTGTTTCTGAAACTAGGAAAATTATTTTCCTTAAAAATAGCTCATAGGGAAAGAAGAATATTGTGGCCACAACCTCAAAACAGGGCTCCCATGCATGGCTACAGTATATGGACAAAGTCATGGAGGAATACGAGGACATTTTCTCCTCACTCACATAGGTTCCTCTACATTGTCAGGACAAACACTCCATTGATTTGACCCCCGACGCACGACAGACTGATGTTTCCATACCTCATATGACTACACATACAGAATCCACACATGTACTGTCTGAGGTTGATAAAGAAGCCAAATTTACTAAACGCATCCAACATGTCCACTCGCAGGTCCATGACATCTTCGACAAATCTACTACCTAGTTCAACAGAATTTACCTCATCTCATGGAGGATCTCAACGCAATGGGGAAAATTGATTCCTAAGGAGGGAGGAATGATCCAGGTGGATTTCAGTGGCCACCCATCTGTTCCATTTGGACCTGCACCATCAATTCTTGTAGCTTTTCACTTTCAGCACAACTTATTATTTTTAGTAGGTTGTCGGTTCCTGAAATTTTGGAGCCATTTGGAGGCCCTAATGAGCCATGTGGATATTTGTGGCCACCCACCCATTCAATTGGACCCGCACCATCATTTCTTTCAGTTTTTTTTGTTTCGGCACAACTTACTATTTTTAGTAGTTTTTCAGGGCCTGAACTTCTAGAGCCTTTTTGAGGCCCTAAACAACGTATTTTAGGAAAATCGAGAGCAACATGGGTCCATGGACCGATGTTTCTCACACCAAAATTTATACTCCTCAGATAGATCTTTCTAACGAGGGATGATGCACATGAAACAAAGATCGTATGCTAAAGTTACGTCCTCAGGAAGTTGAAACACCAATTTACCCAAACAGGGCCCATAGTTTTGGCACTTCATATCCTATTGTTAGGTTTTTGGATGTTTAGGGTTTTGCATTGTTTCTCAACAATAAATATGCCTTCGAGCCTCATTGATGTAACACATTTCAGAGGCATGTAGCCACCACATCTCTTCTCAGAGATAAGCTACCAACGCCCTAGCTATTTTTTTTCCATTATGTATGTAAACATATTTCTGTTATTTGATATTAATGAAACGAAGCATTATTTCCAATGCATCTCTGTGTTTATGTCTATTTATGTATTTTATTGTGTTCCTGCATAAATCCGGATCATATAGATGTCTATCCATTTAGTTTATATGGACAAGATACGTATTATGTACATGGAATATTCTAAAATGTGGCGCATTCTAAAACATTTTTAGTGGTAGTCACAATTCGAAGGTTGATGTTATCTCAAATATAGTTATGCCCTTTTATTTAAATTCATTAGTTAAGAAAATGTCATGTTTTTTTGGACACTTGGTATTACTAAGCCATGATATTGTAAAAATATAGATTTAGTGATAATGATATTTGCGGTTAAGAATCATTTTATATGTTTTTTTGAAATGTATATGTATTCTCATACTTATTCTTTTTCTCGTTAAAATTAATAATAGTAATTTAAAATAAAATTATAATTTAGTTACTTTTTATGTCTTTTTTTAATCATAATAATCTAACGTTTAATTGATTGGACACTTCCACAATTATTTATATTGTTGTTGGGGATTTCTGGTTTAGAACTATGTATAATTTGTGATTTGCCCAACATTTAGAATGGTGTTCCTCTGTTCATCATGTATGGTTCCTCCATTCATCATCATGGACCAAAGAGCTTAGTGAGTAAATGAATTTATAGGAGAAAATAATTTAGGTATCGGCTGGGTTTACCAGTAAAAATCATAGAAATAATAATTATTATTATTTGAGCGAATAATAATTAAGTTATAGTTCTATAGTGTAATCTGAGGAATAGGTTAAGGCTTGATTTGGCCATTGATTTTTAAATCTCCCATTCTTACTTTACACCCTTCTTTAACACATGAGTCCACATATGTATCTTTATTGAGATTACAAAGAATATAAAAATATGCTATTGAGGAAAACTCTTCACCTAACTTTATTAATTATTTTCATAGGGCTTTTTAATGTTTTTTTCCTTAGAGAGGAGCTCTTCACCAAGAGATGTTACCTTTTTTTATTTGGCTAACTCGATTTGGATTTGGTGGTAGAGAGTATAAGGTTGCACTTTGGTTTTTTGTCTCACATTTCCCCATGAATACTCTGCAACTTTAAATTCCAATAATCTGAGGTCAATTTTGATGTAATTATTGTGATGCTTATCCATGTTTACAACTTCCAAAATTTTAATTTAATTATTAATAGATATTAGAATTAACAACAAATGCACAGCCAGAAACGTGAGACAAAGCTCACACAAATCAATGAATTCAATTGCTCAATTACATCACACTTATATAGGAAACTGCACTCACCTAATCTTCCTGAAGAAGAGGAAACAAACCTGAATAGATGGAACTAATTTCTAAATGCACACTCTCGTTCAACAAACCAAAACTAAATCTATTTCTAGATTATTCTCACATCCTCCCTTAATGGAGAAATGGATTTTCTACAATACCTAACTGACTTCTAAAAACTTCAAATTTGATTTTACCAAGGGGCTTAGTAAATATATCAGCCATATTATCCTTGGTATTACAAAATATTAATTCAATTTCATTCGACTCAATTTTCTCACGTACAAAGTGGTATTGTAACTCAACGTGTTTTGTTCTAGCATGGTAAATTGGATTATGTGCTAATTTGATAGCACTCTGATTATCACAATTGATACATGTTGAACCACTTTGCGCTTCTTCAAGATCTGCAAGAATTCTCTGCAACCAAATAGCTTCACAGGTGGCATTGGTCAAAGCTTTGTACTGGAGCTTCTACTACTCCAAGATACGACCCCTGATCCAATATGAAATGCATAGCCAGAGGTAGATCATCTGTCATCTGGATTTCCTGCCCAATCTGAATCAGAAAAACCTGTCAGTGCAACATCAGATTCATCAGTATACATAATACCTAAATTCACTGTTCCCTTTAAGTATCTGAGAACTTTCTTTGCAGCATTCCAGTGATTTCCTGAAGGCTTAGCCATGAATTGACTAAGGATACTGACTGAGTATGCAATGTCTGGTCTGGTAGTGGTGAGATAGTTCAAACTTCCCACTAACTGACGATATAATGTTCCATCTGCCTCTTTCGTTCCATCTTCTTTGTACAACTTTGCATTCTGTTCTAAGGGAGTTGACATAGCTTTTCAATCAGTCATATTGAACTTTTTAAGAATTTCCTTTGTATATTTGCTTTGAGTGATCAAAGTTTTACCAGGCTCTCTCCATACCTCAATTCCTAAACAGTAATGCAATTCACCCAAATCTTTCATTTCAAATTCTTGTGACAACTGAACTTTAATTTCTTCAATTAACTTGTGAGCACTGCCTGTGATAATGAGATCATCCACATACAAATATATTAAAGCAACATTTCCATTTCCATCTTTCTTAACATACAAGTTAGGATCATTTTTGCTTTTCACAAATCCATTCTGAAGAAAGAAGGTATCAATCTTTACATACCATGATCTCGGCACTTGTTTCAAACCATATAATGCCTTTCTTAACCTGCAGACTAGATGCTCCTGTCCCTGTTTGACAAACCCTTTAGGTTGAACCAAATAAACTTCTTCCTTTAAATCACCATTTAGAAAAGCAGATTTGACATCCAATTGATGTATATTCCAATTATGTTTTGTGGCTAAGGAAATCAGTAATCTAATTGTATTCAACTTAGCTACTGGTGCAAAAGTGTCTTCATAATCAATTCCCTCCTTTTGAGCATATCCTTTTGCTACTAATCTTGCCTTAAATTTATCAATTGTACCATCTGCTTTAAATTTCGATTTGTACAACCATTTTCTTCCAATTGGAACTTTATTTTCAGGAAGTTCCACTAATTCCCATGTTTGATTTTTTATAAGAGAAGCATACTCATCATTCATAGCATTAATCCATTTTTCATGTTGTTTAGCTTGCTCATAGTCAATTGGTTCTACAAAATTCATTATATTAGTCATTAAGGCATAATCTCGATACCTTGCAGGAAGCTGAGTTTGTCAGGTTGACCTTCTTGGTGTTTCAATGCCTGTGGGTGTTCCATCCATGATTCTTCGGCTTTGAGGTGAATCACCCTCTTGTGATGACTCACTGCTGCTGGATGTGCTCATACTGCTCTCATCCTGATCCTGTACCTGTACCTATACCTGTTCCTGCTCCTTCTTAATCGAAGTATCAAGTTTGACATGAGCATCATTAGATATATGCCATGCATCATTCTTTGTATTACTTTTATCAGCCTGCTCATGAAACAACACATCACGACTTGCAAATAGTTTATGGGAACTTGGATCAAACAATTTATAGGCTTTCTGATCCGCACAATATCCAATAAAAACACACTTGATTGACTTGACATCAAGTTTTCTTCTGTTAGCCTTAGGAATATGAGCAAAAGCAGTACATCCAAAGAATCTGAAATGACTCACATTAGGTTTATAACCATGAAGAACCTCAAAAGGAGTTTGAAAAACTAATTGCTTAGTGGGACATCGATTCTTCAAATAAACAGCAGTGTTAATGGCTTCTGCCCAGAAACCATTAGAGATGTTCTTACCTTGCAGCATACTACGAGCAGATTCCACCAAGGTTCTATTCCATCGCTCAGCAACACCATTTTGCTGAGGGGTATGTGGTACTGTGAACTTTTGTTTAATCCCATTAGATTTACAATAGTTGTTAAATGCATTTGACTTATATTCACCCCCTTGATCAGATCTGAGTATTTTAATGTACTTACCTGTTTGTTTTTCAACCATAGTTCGAAACTCTTTGAAATACTCAAATATATCACTCTTCCTTCGAATGAAATAGACCCAGGTATACCTAGATCTATCATCAATAAAAATAACAAAGTATGAAGCACCACCAAGAGACCTAGTTTGCATAGGTCCACATACATCAGTGTGAATTAATTCAAGTATATCATACTGTCATTTCTCAGTATGAACAGGAAACTCTTCTCTATGCTGCTTACCAAGTGCACAAGCTTCACATGGTAAATTTTCACACTTCATAACAGGAAGACCTTCAACCATTGATTTCCTTTGCAACAATGATAAATCATTGTAATTTAGGTGCCCATACCTGTGATGCCATCACTGTGACATCCAATCTTCACTGTGACATCCAATCTATATAATCCTCCAACTCTGGTACCTGTAGAAACAACCCTGTAGTGGTCCTGAACATCTTTCACAATACACCCCAATTTACTAAATTCCACTTTTAAATGATTATCAGTGATAGTGGAAACAGATATCAAATTCTTTTTGAGAGCAGGTACATACATCACATTATGAATTTGTCGCATTTGTCCATTAGGTAAGTACACATTTATTATGCCATAGCCTTGAACTTTAAGTGACCTATCATCTCCTAGGTAAATGTGTGTGCCATCAGATTTCTCATAATATTTATCATACCATTCTTTATTACAAGTCATGTGCGCTGATGCACCAGAATCTATGAACCAAGCATTCTCATCATCAGTTTCAGCAGACAATGCAGCATCAGAAAGAAACAACTTAAGATTTTTAAATCCATCACTCACTGAGGTGTCTCTGTTTATGTAATTTCCATTATGCCTTCTATGTCTTTGATTTGATTCATTATTCTTTCTCCTATAGCAATCTTTAGCCAGATGTCCAGGTTTTCCACAATAATCACATTCAATGTTCCTCTTAACATAAGAATCAGGAGGTGTCATACCTTTCTGTTTTGCTTGAAACCGGCCTCTATTCCTGTCCCATGGTCTCCCTCGGAATGGTCTTTTGCCTCTTGCAGTCAAAGCCAAATCAGAACCATTTGACTCCAGTTCAAAATTTTTCATTCGCTCTTCTTCTTGAAGAAGAATTCCAGCCAATTCTTCAAATGTAGGAGGTGTCGGTCTAGCTGAGAGTGCTAAAATAAAGACTTTATAGTCTGGGACTAACCCCTTCAAAGCAACAGTTACCAAGTCTGTACTAGACACCTTTTCACCAATATCACCAAGCTTATCACTCAAGTCTTTAATTCGGGAAACAAAGTTGCTAATGCTTTCATTGGCTTCCATTTTGATAGATAGCAGCTTTGTTTTTAAAAATAAAATATGGTTTGCATTAGTAGTTTCATACAAACCCTATTGAGATTACAAAGAATATGAAAATATGCTATTGAGGAAAACTCTTCACCTAACTTTCTTAATTATTTTCATAGGGCTTTTTAATGTTTTTTTCCTTAGAGAGGAGCTCTTCACCAAGAGATGTTACCTTTTCTTATTTGGCTAACTCGATTTGGATTTGGTGGTAGAGAGTATAAGGTTGCACTTTGGTTGTTTGTCCCACATTTCCCCATGAATACTCTGCAACTTTAAATTCCAATAATCTGAGGTGAATTTTGATGTAATTATTGTGATGCTTATCCATGTTTACAACTTCCAAAATTTTAATTTAATTATTAATAGATATTAGGTGGATGGTAGGAATTTTATCTCAACTAAATATTCTAGAATATTCATAATAGTAAAAGAAATCAAAAGTTCATATGGTATTGTTAAGCCATGGTATTGTAACAAAGTTTATTTATAGATTAAGAATCTCCATTGTAAAATGAGGATAAATCTCCATTGTTAAAAATCTTGTTCCATATTTTTTTAAATGTGTAGTGCTTGACTTATATATTAATTCTTTATAGTTAATAATAAAATAATAGTAATTTAAAATGAAATTATAATTTAGTTAGCTTTTATGTTTTTTATTTTATTTTTATTTTATTTTATTTTAGCAATATGACATGTATCATGTAATAAGTGTTTTGATGCCTAAAAACAACTACACTCATTTAATCATAAATTTTCAAATAATTAATCATGAAATGATAATCAAATAACATATGAATCACTTCTCAAGTGTGAAGTGTGAAAAATACATAATTTTTTTAATTATAAAATGGTCACGAATAAAAAAACTTTTAATTTTTTTTAACTATTTTGAAATAATGACCGAGCTGGTCAATTTCTCATGAGTTTTAAACCATCACTCCTAAAATTTGATGACAATAAGATATATGTTTTATTTCCACATAAAATAAAATATATTCATTTCATAGTATTAAAATCAAGTAAAAGTGGTTTTAAAAAAATAGTTTCCCTTACAAAATAAAATATATTCATTTAATAATATAATTGAAATATATTTTAATAATTTTTTATTTTATTTTATTTTTTATTTTAATATTTTTATTAAATTTTAAAATATTCTTAAAATTTAAACCATGGCCATTTTTGAGGTCAAGGAGGTTTTCTTGTTCACAAAACCATGTTTGGTGTGAGCTATAAAAACTAGTTCTCGTTAGCAAATTTATAAAAGTCTTGTTCCATATTTTTTTAAATGCATAAATGTTTGATTTATATATTAATTCTTTATAGTTAATAATAAAATAATAGTAATTTAAAATGAAATTATAATTTAGTTAATTTTTATGTTTCTTATTTTATTTTATTTTAGCAATATAACATGTATCATCTAGTAAGTGTTTTGATGCACTAATTTAATCATAGATTACTACACTAATTTAATCATAAATTTTCCAATAATTAATCATGAAATGATAATGAAATAAAATATGAATCACTCCTAACCTTGACTTACACACATGTATGAACTTGTGAATTTCTCATGAGTTTTAAACAATCATTCCCAAAATTTGATAACAATAAATGTCTTATTAATAAATATAGGTGTTATTATTATTTAGGTGAGTTTTTTCTTTTCATCAAAATGGCTACCCACATAAAATGGAATATATCTATTTCATAGTATTTAAATCCAATTCAGTATTTAGATGGTTTTAAAATTTAGTTTCAAAATAAAATATATTCATTTAATAATATAATTGAAATATGTTTTAATAATTAACTTTATTTTTTAAATTAAATCTTAAAATATTCTTAAAATTTAAAATGCGGTGGTTCATGTGTCTATTTCATAGTATTAAAATCCAGTCCAATTAGATATTTAGATGGTTTTAAAAATTAGTTTCAAAATAAAATATATTCATTTAATAATATAATTTAAATATATTTTAATAATTAATTTTATTTTTTAAATCAAATCTTAAAATATTCTTAAAATTTAAAATGGGGTGGTTCATGTGTCTATTTCATAGTATTAAAATCCAGTCCAATTAGGTATTTAGATGGTTTTAAAAATTAGTTTCAAAATAAAATATGTTCATTTAATAATATAATTAAAATATATTTTAATAATTGACTTGATTTTTTAAATCAAAACTTAAAATATAGAAAAACCATTTTCCGGAGGTTTTCCTGCCCACACAGCCATGTCTGATGAGGGCTATAAAACTGGTCGTCCTCAGCAAATTGATAAGTATAGAAATAACGGTGGCCATTTCAAGGGATTATTATTATTAGAGGTGAAATTATTTCTGACTTCATTTAGGCAGCCATGGCAATCAAATCGTTATTAGCTTTTGCTTTACCTGTAATTTTACGTGTAATGTTATTACTCGTGGTGGTGCGCGCCCAGAGTACGCCCTGTAACCCGACCGGGATAAGTGAGGGTCCAGGAACCTGTAACGTGGACGGGCAGAGTCTAAACTACTCTGCTAATTGTAACGTCGACACAATCCCAAGCGAAAGTTCATTCTTCGGGACTCTGGGAAACCTGCTCGGAGATCTGAAATCAGCCACGGTCACGCCCTACAAATCGTCGATTGCAGGCAGCGGGGGCTCAGCCACTGCCTACGGGGAAGCAAACTGCAGCGCCCTCAGTGTGTGCACCGCCTGCCTCACTGCCCTCTGCGACTCAGTGCTCACCATTTGCAGCGATAGTATCGGTGCTCAGATGCTTACTGATGACTGTAGCATCCGCTACGAGCAGTATAGCTTTTAGCATCTGCATATCCGTGTTAAAATAAAACGCTAAGGAATCTCTTGCTAGTTTTATGAATATTATATAATATGAATTATATTGTTAAGAAAATGTTCTGATTTGGATGTGATATTAGTAGGCTATGATATTATAAAAATGTTTATTGAACTCTTACTGATGTTATTATTCATGTTATATGTGTCTTAAAAGCATATATATTCTCATATTTATTCCTTTTATAATTAAAGTAAAGTTATAATTTAGGTCATTTTTATGTGCGGATAAAAACAAATCCATTAGGTAGTGCATAGCTATATTTTCACAGTAAATTTTGGTAAGTCTTCTTATTCAATAAATATACAAGTTTTTCAAGAAGGACTCTAAGGGTTTTGTAGGTATATACTTTACAAAGGAGACCCAATAAAAAACAATATTTACATAGTACAAAGAACATGGAAATATGATATTGAAACTCATCAATTGTTTTGCTTTCCTAATTTTTTTCATTGTAGAGGAGAAGACTAATAATAAGGGAGTCACACTATTTTGATTGATAGTACAGAGAACATGGAAATATGCTCTTGAAGAGAACCCTTCAATTCCTTTCCTAATCGTCTTCATAGTATCTTTTAATGTCTCTTGCCTTGGAGAGGAGCTCTTTACCAAATGTCTATTAAGGAAGAGGTAGTCGCCAAAAATAGTGAGACTTGTTACCTTTTTTTCTTTGGGTCAGTGAACGGCTGTGGTAGAGGGCATAAGGCTCCACTTATGTTGTTTTTCATGTATAGCCCCAGGAATATTCACCTACTTTAAATTCCAATAATTGAAGGTGAATTATGAAATAATTATTTTGATGTTTATCCATGTTCACTAGTCATTACACGAAGATGTGTAGCTATTTTGAGATAGTCATTACACTGATAGGTGTACCTATTTTGAGAAGGAGCTTCCAAAATTTTAATTGAATAGTTAATAACTATAAGGTGGATGGTAGGGATTTTACCTGCACAAAATATTCTAAAATTTTCAATTAGTAGTAAAACAAATCAAAAGTTTAGTTTTATCTCCAAAGTAATTATGCCATTTTTTCTTTTTAAATAAATTGATTAATTAAAAAGAAAAAACATATGAGTTATAATTTTTTGGGCATATGTGGTATTGTTAATTCATGATATTGTAACAAAGTCTATTTACAAGTTAAGAATCTCCATAATAAAGTGAGATAACTCTATCTTTAAAAATTTTGTTCCATATTTTTTTTGAATATATAAACATTTTAATTACACATTAATTCTTTATAGTTAATAATAAAAACTTAAAATAAAATTATAATTTAATTAATTTTTTTTTGTTTTTTCTATTTTTTAATTTTTAATTTTGACAGTGTCTTAAATATAACTGCACTAATTTAAACATAGATTTTCAAATCATTAACTATGAAATATAATATGAATGACCCTTGCTTTATGAGGTCTGAGAAATGTATAATTTTTAGAATTATAAAATAGTCAAGCATAAGGAACACATAATTTTTTTATTATTATTTTGAAATGATAACCTCCATGCTAGTATGAATGGGTGAAATATTGATTGACAGTAAGAGATTTTTTTACTCTTTGGCATGTGAGTCTTTTTTTTCTTAAAAAATATATATATATATATATCAAAACAAAATGAAATATATTCATTTCAAAACATTGAAATACAATATAATGATGATGTTAAAGAAAATAGTTTCTCTTATAAAATGAAATACATTTATTTAATAATATAATTGAAATATATTTTAATATTTTATTTTATTTTAATTAAATCTCAAAATATTCATAAAATTTAAAATAAGTCCTTCATATGTGTGAAGGACTCACATAATATTTTATGTCAGTGAAGTTATCCTACCCACACAATCATGTCTTGTGAGAGCTATAAAACGGGGGCGTCCTCAGCAGACTGATAAGTATAGACAATAACGTTACACACTTGAAGGGATTATTATTATTTTTATTATTAAAGTTGAAATTATTTCATTTGCCATTTGAGGGTATTATCCTTACTGGGCATTTGAGAGGATTATTCTTACTGTATTGCTATGAGCAGGTTTTAGCAATATATCTAATATGATATTGCTTCTTTGCTTATGTTGCTGGTATCTTCCTTTTTTTGATGAATATTTTATCTCATGTTCTAGAAGGTGTGTGATTAGCGTAGTTTTCTAATTTAAGATTGTGTGGGTAGCGTAGTTTTCTAATGTAAGATTGAGTGATTGAGTTATAGTCGAAATAGGAGTCATAGAATTTGGTTGATTTCAAACACAAATCTGAACGAGTAAAACAAAATATTTTTTGGTTTTTATTATCTTTGTTATATCTAAGTTATTTATCTTTTCATAAATAAATTATTAAAATATTATTTTTTGTTTTTAATTTTTTTTTTCATAAATAAGATTTAAAATATTATTTTTTGTTTTTAAATTTTTTTCATAAATAAACAAAATATTATTGTATATTTATTTATTTCATTTACATTATTATTTTATATTTATTTTTTGTTTTCAATTTTTTTTCATGAATTATTAAAATGTTATTTTTTCATAAATTATTAAAATATTATTTTTTGTTTTTAATTTTTTTCATAAATAAGATTAAAAATATTATTTTTTATTTTTTATTTTTTTTCATAAATAAACAAAATATTATTGTATATTTATTTATTTCATTTACATTATTATTGTATATTTATTTATTTCATTTATATGATGGGGTTATTTTTATTTTCATAGTAAATTGCAATGAGTTAGAGATATAGATAATTGATTTGCATAGGGTTCAAATCATAGAAAGAGATTAATTATAACTTAGCTTTGAGTATGATTATTTTAATTTTGATTTATCTTTTATTCTTATTTTGCTCTTAATTTTTTTATTTCCATGTCCAAAAACTCTTTAATATTACAAAATCTCTCAAAAGTATGACTTTTATATTGAGTTATTTATTTATTTTCTTCACATGCTATACTAGTTTTATGTTTATATACAAATCTTATATCGTGCATGCATAGTATCACATATTTTGTTAATTTAAAAGGAATAATGAATTCTTTTGGAGACCACATATATTATCCACCTCATTATGCTTGTTGCAAAGCTATTTTATTTTGTTTTATCTTTATATACAAATCACATATAATGGTCAGTATAATATATTTTGTTAATTTAGATTGAATAATGGATTTTTTCATTTTGGGTGAATATTCAAAGTCAATGATTATCTAGAACATTTTTAGATAAAACATAAGTGTATATTCATTTTAGCCCTAAATATATGATAGTGTCAAAAATATCAAATATCTTGAAGTACAAACCTTTTTAATTGTGCAAAACATGAGAAAAGGTTGTAGATTGATGGATGTTATCCCTCTTGCACTTTAGACACAATGTTATAATAGAGTTATGCTGATTCTTTTTATGTGTGTGTATACAAATGTGATAACTAAAAAAAACATTACCAAAATGTGATAACTAAGATCCATGTTAAGTATGGATCTGACATGAGTAGAAAGGGATCAAATTTCTTAAGGTGCAAACTTTTTTAGAGTGCAAAATACAATGTGTAATTTTTCATTATTTAAATTGTATTTTTGAATGCTATATGTAATACATATAAGACCAAAGAAACTTTTTAACCATAAAAACTTATTTTTTTCATGATATATACATAATTTTATCATCACAAATTAAAATGATTTCTTTAATTATTAATATATTTTTAAATATATGTAAATATTAATTCATAATAAAATATTTTAATATTTTTTGATGTACAAAATTAAAATATTTTATTTTAACAATATGAAGTTGATATCAACATAAATTTGTTAACATAGATATTCAAATAAGTTATTTAAATATATTTTTAAAATAGCTTTGAAAATTATAAGGTTTAACCATCTTAGTCACACATTTTTTTACTTCTATAACATATGCATTTTTTTTAAATTATAGCTAACATTATTTTTCTATTTAGAGTATAAATTATTTTTATTTTAAAAAAGTACATCAACTCCAAGGAAGGACAAACTTAGACATCCCCCTTATACTAAGCCACCTCATACCGGGTTCTAGATTCAGCCTCGACCAATTATTTTTATATAAATACACCTACGTATTACGCCTATTTCATAATATGCCTTCCTAAATTATAATATAATTATCAATAACTATTATGTGAATGGTAGAGATTTAACTTCATTTGAATGTGCCATAATATTCATAGTAGTATTCACATATCAAGGGTTAAGATTTATCTCCATGTTAGTTATTCTCTTTTAATTAATTTATCTCAAATTAATTAATTAAAGAAAATGACATATCAACATTTGTCATATTGGGAATGTGGTATTGATAAACCATAATATTTTCCCATAGTATTGTAACACAAGTTATTTTCAAGATAAGAACTTTCATGGTAAATGTATATATATTTAGTTCATATCTTAATTATTTTCATAATTAATAACAATAATAGTTTTAAAAGGCTATAATTTGTTAATTTTTATGATTTTTTTAAGGAGAAGTCCAACTTATAGATAAAATGAGCTTTTCACGACAATTTTTCTGGTTAATTTTAATCAAAATCCCACTAAGTTTTTTAAAAACTTGAGTTTTAATTGTTTAATCTTCATAATTCTAGTGACCTAGGGGTTTTAGAGGGTTTTGAATCCATTTATGCATTCAAAAATGCATTTTAAACAACAAGAAACCTTGAAATGAAAAAAAATATTAAAATTGTATTGCCACTGAATTCCATTGTTTAATCTACATAATTATAATGACATAGGGGTTTTCAGGGTGTGAATCCATTTATGCATTAGGTTACTGGATTTTTTAGCATGTATTCTCCCCCTAACATAGGACATAACCAACCCCTAGTGAGGTTTGATCCTAGGCTGCCTTGCTAAGGAATTCCATTCCCAACCTGCTGTGCTAGTAGGACTTGACTACTTATGCTCTATATTGTTCACATTGAAATGTCTTGTTTGTTATTAATATATTTTCAAAAATATGTATCCCATTTATATTAAGAAGTATCTCTCTATATGTATTTGATATTTCTCTCTCTCTCTCTCTCTGAAGTATTTTAATTAATTTTTATATTGAGATATTTTATTTATAACCACATTGAAATATTTTTTAAATGCTTATTTCCTAATCCGTATTAAAAATTTAATGAATTACACATCAATTTTGTTAATTTTTTTTTTTTTTTTCACATTCAATTAAATTTTATCCCAAATGGGCATTGAAATATTTTATTTATGATCAACTTTAAATATATTTTTATATATCAAATTGATATTCAAATAAAGATGTTAGCATGGGCCTTCAGATATTTTATTTAATAATAACATGAAAATGTTTTTAAAAATTAATAGAGTTTCACATCCTGGATTAAATATATAGATATAATAGTTTTATCATCAACTCAACCATTTATTTTACATTTAATTGGGATATCTACGACATTGGGGGTTTAAGTGGATACAATGTTTTTTCTATGGCCAGATTTCCATATTGGGTGGGTCTCTATATTTGCTCCCGCCCCATCCTTGAATACTGCTACTTTTAATCCATTGGTTGAAAATTTGTTGTGGTACCAGAACGTAAAGCCTTCTCATTTTTTAAGAAGTTGGAAGAATTTCCAAAGGTTAAGGATTTTTCCCCACATTCAAGAGCACAAGCCCTATTGCTATTTGAACGTGGCTTGGTAGGCCAATTCATGGGGATTTGGACCTCTCTACATTTTTTGAGGTAATGAATTGAAAAAAATGGAAATCTGTGATCAAGGGTTTTGTCACTTTGGCTTTATGTGGAAAAGTTTTTTTTGACCTTCTCTTTCAATAATAAGGATGATCAAAACCTAATATTTTGAAGCAGGTCATGAGGGCATAAGGGTTATTTCTAGATTGATGGAAATTGTATTTTAACCCTAAAAGTGATGTCCTATCTATTGTCCATGTTGAGGTAAATCTCACCTTCCTTCCCCTACACTATTGGAATGATACTACCACCACAACTATCAACAATGCTCTTGGTAAATGCATTGATTAATTTGAGCCACGAGAGGGGCTCTTCTTGTATGCAACGATATGCATGGAGTTAGATATGGATAAGGGGATCTCAGTATAAATAACCCTAAATCTGGATAGATGGACCCATAGTTAGGAGGTTGATTACGATCAACTTCCTTTTAAATGAAGCATTTTCCATGAATATAGCCACTTTGCAAGAAGCTGCAAAATGAAATAGGAGGGGTAGTAAATATAAGGTAATTAAGGAGAATGATTCCAGCCAAAAAAAGAGGAGAAGAGGCTAAAAAAAACAACAAAACCATCTACCAAAGTAGCTAGATCAAAATGGGAACAAAGGGAATGGACCAAATTCCCCTAAGAGATCCACTTTGTGGTGGAGGGGAAGGATCTTGTAAAGACAAAAATAAGAAAAGTAATAGATTTGAGGCTCTCAATTTAGTGGATGAAGAAGTTTTTGGTCTTGAAACAAATGTACAAGAATAGGTACAAAAGCCAGGGCTAGGGCATGAACCATAGAAAAATCTTGAATCCATTCCACCATTAGAAAATGAGGCAACACTAGGGTAGAAAACCGTGGAATGTTTCTCAAAAGAGGAACAATTCCTCTCCTCTAAAATCTCAAAATTTGGGCATTGCTTTCCATGTTGATTCAATGCGAAATTAGAGGAAGAGAAGAAAAAGAAATTAGAAATTCTCAAATGAAAGGCTAGTTGGCAAGCCAATAGAGAGGTAAGGCCCAAAAAAATAGAGAAAGATAACAAAATGGGAACATAAGAAATATTAGATCCAAAAGTCGAGGGATATAAAAAAAAAACTAGAAATGGAGGAAAATAAACCCCTCAACAAGGAGCTACTCAATTATCAAGCAAGTAATGAGGGTTCCCTCCTATAATTGTAGAGTTTTGGTGTAAACAAAAAGGATGGAGGAAATGAAACATTTGATCAAGAAAGAGAGACCATTAGTTCTAAAGCTCTAAGAGATAAAAATGGGTGATTTAGAGGTCCTCTAAAATGAACACAAGATTTGGAATGATAGTGTGATTCTTTTTGTTAGTGCAAGAGGAGCTTCATGTGGGATATCCATAATGTGGTTTCAAGATTTTCTCAATTGATAGAATCTAGTTCAACATTTCACTCATTGGATAATTGTTTTATACATATTCCTTCTAATTAGGTATGCTTTTTTGTCAATATTTACATTCCTATTAAATTCAGAGAACAACATGGTTGCTATAATTCCATAGTTTCCCTTGGGGAGACAATTTTTGGATCAGAATGCATATTGGGTAGTAACTTCAATATAAATCATGCATCACCGGGAGAAAAAATGGGGATGTCACATTCGAGATAAAATCGAAGAACTTTTAGAAGACCATATCCATAAATTATTTTGTTTATACTTAAATCATTCCACTAATAAATTCACTTGGAGAAATAAGAAAACTGGACGAGGCCATTTTGCTACTCTGTTAAACAAATTTTTAATTTCTGATTAATTATTATCCCAAAAATTATTGGTCAATTCCAAAATCCTCCCTTATATCGGCTCATATAATAGACTGATAGATTTTGATATCTCTAAAAATATTGACATGAGGCAACTACCTTTTTCTATTGTTGGATTTGAGCAAACTCACCATGCTTCAGTGATTTGGTGAAGAAGGTTTGGACGGAGCTGCTATTGGGAAGCCTAGTTACGATATGGGAGAGAAATATTAAGCTCTTGAAGCTTGCATTAAACAAATGGGCTAGAGACCAGTTTATTTCTGAATATCTTTTTGTATTTGTGTGGAGAGGTTCATATTTCAACTACATTTGTGTCTCAGCCCATGTTTGTTGTTCACAACGAAGAATACCAAGAATATTCTATATAGGATATATCTGGGTACATAACTCTATTGTACGAAGAGGTCCACATATTTTTCACATTTATGTATCATCTATTTCATCCACTAAAGGATTTTATTGCTAATATTTCAGTAAAAAATTAACTTATACAATATTATTGGTGATATTCATATTTATGAATATATTTTTGTATTTGTGCATAGAGGTCCATATTTCATCCACATTGCTTGGTCCGCACTACTTACACCATACAATGAAAAATTCACAGCTTCTCCTATGTGTGCTATATCTGGACATGTAACTCCGCATTTTGTTCACTAATACACCACTTCTCTCTTCCACATTGTTGTCCTTTGAGATAATTGGGGTCAATAATTATTGTAAAGCGTATATAATGTTATGTTTTTTTTTGTTTTGGAATTTTGGATAACCAATGTATAAAAAACTTTTGCAAACAAATATGCTTAAAATCTTTCAGATAATATTAGAAACTATGACTAAGGGCTGCTTGTTTATCTCACACAGTGATTTTAGATTTTGTAAATGTTTAAGGAGATTTATGTAAGAGGATATGATAATCAAATATTCAAATTGAATGCTTTAATTTATCATAAGTTTGAAAACCTTTAAACAAAGTCTAAAAGTTCAACAAAATACATTTAACATTATCAAGATGTTGGAAATTTATAGATGAGAGGGACTTACACAAACAAGTTGTTTAGTAAATGTTTTTTTATATAGATAATAAATTCAGGAGGAATTATAAGATCACTGAAACACGGTTAATCTCACCTGGTTATATTGATGACAATTAAACATATGTGGAAACGAAATGTAATGAAAACTAAGAAAACTTACATAAGAAACAAAGTTGTATGAGAAAAATTCAGAATCCTTCTTCTATTATTGATGATCGAAAAATATTGTAGAATGTTGCATTACAAAAAATTTCTTATGCAAGGGTGCAACCCTTAATAAATTGTAATGAGACTTATTTATACTAATTTCAAAATTGAGAGATATCCTAAAGCTGATTACAATAGTAGAATATACTAGTAGGAAGAAGGAAATAGATGGATGATGTGTCTCTATTTTGGCAGAAGCTGCTAATGACTGTACCCTTTTTGATGGAAGTTGTTGATGACAGGGCCCTTGAAAATCTGTTGTGCCGTCATGCTGTTAATATCAAAATTTTACTCAATAGTTTCACAAAATTATCCCATTTTACTTCACTTGGGATTTCTAAATTCATCATCTTTCTAAAGATTTAATCCACCTCTTTTTATCTCTCTAAAGTAGGCTGGTGAATGAACAAATGCTTGATTTGATGTTGAATGATCAAATCAGACTGCAAAGCCCCTAAAAATTCCTTTCCTGAAATTTGTCTCTTGATATCTTCAAATCTAGAATTATCCACTGTAATAGTATATAGGTAAATACAATAATATTCTAATTTAATCAAATTGTCATCTAGACCTACCAATCCTGGGAGTCCTTTATGATTTAAGACATTAAACTTTGTATGAAACCGTTGGATGACAATATTCAAAGCTTCACATTTTGTTTATAATTGATTGATTAAATTCCTTTTTTCTAAGACTTTCTTGATTTCTAAGATTGTTTTAGTTCTTTAAAGTATGTTTATCTCTTCCAATTCTTCTTTGTTCTTTGAGTTTAGCACCTTGATCATATCAGTAGCTTCAATTGGATTTTTCTTTAAAATTTCTTTATGTTATTCTATAGCTTCTTTGCACTTGGTATTGAGCTCTTGATGTTCAAAAGTTATTTGTATGGATGGACATACCTATGTCATTGATTTGCTGATGTCTTCCCAAATGTTTTGTTTGGCTTCAGCCAATGTCTCTGCAATTAAGGATTCATTTTCAAATTCTTTGATTTTAAGTCCCAAATTGTGGGACATTTGCATCTCTTCCATATATAAAGTATCATTCATGATTTTCTATGATTCCGGAATCTGAAATCTCTGCTAAAACTTCTCATTTTCATTTTTCTGAATGGAAAAATCCTATGGTAAATTTGTTGTATTAGTTGATGTCGATTATGATTAATGCTCTGTACCTGCAGAAGATGTTTAAACTATTATAATTGGATCAATAGCCACCTATGTTGCTTTTTCTCTTTCAACAAACTTCAATCTGTTCCTCCATTTTCCTTATTTGTATGTTTTTTATCAACGATCAATTTAAGCATTTCCTCCTTGCTATATTCATTTTCTGTAATTTCTTTTGTTTTTGGATCTTCAGTTGAAGGAAATTTTAGTTGTTTGCGTAGAGCAAATATGTCTTCATTTTTCTTCTTAATGATTTCTTTAGCTGCTTTGCAGTCCTTTGGATCATATCCAACCCTGATTATAAGAACCTCCAAAGGTTTAAGTTTGTTATCTTTAGCCAATGAAGAAAAATTTTCAATCTTGAGTTGTGATTGAACATTTGACAATGCGGTTTTGAGCTTGGAGAGTGACATAGTTGTAGTTTTCATAGTTGAGAAGAGAATTTCTCTAGATTTCATGTGCTTGTCCATCTGATCAATAGGATGGATTTGACTTGCATCAAATGAAAACATAGTATTTTTATATTCTGAATGGGAATTAGGAAAAGGAATTGTTGCCTACAAAAAGTCCATTTTCGTTATTCCTTTCTCACTTTCAAAGATAGTAAGAAGCCTGTGCTAAGTGTTATCTCCCTGTAATCAGCAAGATTGGTAAAGTCCGACAGCAGGGAGAAACATCATTTCAACCACTTTGGGATTCTAGGATCTAGCCCTCCTGAATCTGGAGAGGGATCTCTCCAATAAGTGCCAAGATGGATTTATCTTTAAAGGTTTTGGGTAATGATATTAGGCTAGTTATGAAGGCCGAGGGTTTTGTTTTTTTTTTGATGGTTGAGCATGATTATGGCTTGAGTGGAAAGTTCTAAATGGAAAGTTTTTAAAAGGTGAGAATTTGTAAGCAAATAGAACAAGCTTTGGCAAAAAAGATGGATAATTGCAGGTTTTAGTCCATTGGGCTATGGAGTCATAATAGGGTTTTAATTGAAACAACCAGGTTCAAGAGTGGTCTATGGGGCAAGTCATCTATGTCTTAGGATATATTTAAAGTTGATTTATGGAATGAAATGATACACAAAGGAGGGGAATTAAACAAATGAAGAACAAAGAGAAGCCCAGGATCTGGTAAGTACTTTGAAACTAGCCAGCCTTTGAAAAACACTTAAGAATAACATAAAAGCAATCTAGGATCTGGTAAGCACTTCGAAACTCGACAGGATTTGATATAATTTCAATATAAAACATATTAAAACACAAAGGGAAACACAAATGATAACAAAGAATGGTTTAAGATCTGGTAAGTACTTCAAAACTAGCTAGCTTTCAACACATTCCTAGTGAAACTTTCAGTCAGTATTTTGGGATAAAACTAGGACCACGACTCACCATATCTTCCTTAGTTCATCTCTACTTAACATGAAATGAAAATAAATTTCAAGAATAACAATTAGCTAAACAAGAGGACGAGCGAACGCCAACATTCCTACTGCTTGAACTGAATTAAATCATTCCTAAATAACACAAATTGGAAGAAAACATTTAGATAAAGCTTAACGGTCAGAGAAGGGTACTGATATATAGTAAATCCTAACTCTATGCTTGTTGTTCTTTATTAGAGAAGATGAACAAAGTGGAAACATAAATAAAATAGTGATTTACAATAAGAAATAACATCATCGTTGACATAGACCAGGGTCCCATAAATCAGGTTGTATTTATGCTTCAAACCAGTTACATCTTTAAGTCCAGTGTTTCAGGTCAGCAATAATCTACACTACTCAGCCTAACTATTCTATCACAAGCAGAGCTCCAAGAGCCTTTGAGCACTATTTACAATCAAAATTTTCGAGCACAAGTATATTTCAAAGTTCTGCAACCAACATTTTCTCATCTTCTACAGAAGTATTTATAGAAGGAATGAGGAGGTGGGATCTAATAAAAGATATCCCAGGGCAATTAATACAGACTAATGACTTCTTGGCCTTTGAGGGGCTTAATGGAGAAGAGTACAGATATTCTCACTGTATTAATTGATTTACATTTAAGATTAAGTTTGGTGGGAGATTTTGTTGACTTTTAGGGCTCTTTGTCATGTTATAGTAACTCTGCTGATATTTTTTGCATTAATTTCGTTGGCAGAATTAACTATTCGATTGCGCTGAGGAAAATATCTAGTTTTATGATCATAATTCAGTCTCTGTTGAATTCTTGTGGCTACAGGTGGCAATGGGTAGCCGAGAGGAATTAATTGGCCTCTGATGTGGTGGTGGAGGCCTTTTTGTCTGTTAAACACTTATGATTTTCTTTTAACTGTGTTTTAATTTGGAGGATTAGGCTTTTGATAATCAATCTTAGCCGTAATCCCCCCAAATTTGTCTTCAATCCTCTATTCTACTGTGTTTTAATCTTCGACACTGATACTCTTTTAATTTGATTAAATAACACTATGTTTTATTGATGTGCAGGGCCGCACAGGGCTCATATGGCATCAATGCCCATGAAGCATTGATGAAATGTGACGTAGAACCCTTTGGAATGATCTTCCCTTTAAATAAACAAATCCCTGAGGATCGTCACCCTTGGCTCTATCATTTCTCTTTAAAATGTTTTGAAATTCATTTGAACATACAAAAAAACATAAAATGTTATGAAATCCTGCATTTATTGGGTAAACTACTTCAGAAGGTGTGGGGAGAGAGTGTGGTCGTTGGATGGCATCATCCAACGGTGGAGATTCATTTGCGAAGGTTAATAGAAGAGAATAGGAAGAAATAAGTTAGAACCGTTGATCGCACATAGATCAACGGTGGGGATTAGTAGGGGAAACATAAAGTGGAAAGGCTGCTTTATAATGAAATGAGAGAAATTTCAGAGAAAAAGGTTTAAAACCTTTGTTTTGGAGGAAAAATGGTTAAAAATAGAGGTGGGAGTTTGGGATGATCGTGGGTCGTCGGATGAGATCGGTCCATGAGATCAACGGCTAAGGAGGCGTGTGAAAAACTCAAAAGGAAAGAGGGAAAGTGGTTTTGGGGATGAAAACCATTGTTTTCGCATGGAGAAAAGGCAGGTAGGCAGTTTTTCCTTTTGGAACTCGATATGCATCCCTGCCCGAAATGTGGCATCAGAAAACCTCCTATTTTGCGTGACCTTTGGAAAAATAAACTTCACGCTGAAAGTCACGCGACTTGGAGTGTGGGCTGTTAGATCTGGAACCTGAGATCTGACAGTGGAGAACGAGCGCGAATTTGGAAAGATGCGCGGGCAGTAGGAAGATGGGTGTTTTCAATCTGGGCTGTCAGATCTGAGATTTGAATGGCAGAGATTAAATCTAGGGGTTGGATGAAAAAATAACAAAGTGGAGAAAGGGTTAGTAAGGGCCATTGATCTGCAGAGATCAACGACTGTGATTGGCCGAAACAACATTATGAAGTGGGGCACATGTTTTTAACCAAAGGCGGGAAACGCGATCTGGACCATCCAATCTGGACACGTGGACGGTCCAGATGCAATCAGAGGCATTCAATCGATGGGAGAAAGAATTTTCATAGCGCCAATGTGATTGAGCACTGACCGTCGATCTGCAGATCAGATTGACGGTGGGGAATGAATCGAAGGGTTCTGAAGTGGAGGCAAGGCTAATGATCAAAGAAAATGTGTGCCGTCGGATCTAGGATATGGCAGATAGATCCAACGGTAGAAGATCCATCAGGGAATGCCAGTCGGAGGGGAGAAACAAATGCACCCAACAAAAATTGCGATGCGATGTAGCGCGGACCGTTTGATCGGCTCAAGATCAACGGTCGATATCGTTTTAAAACTTACACCAGCAGAAACCCTTAAAAACATAGGAAAACCCAAAATTAAATGAAAAACAAAGTTTTTATGGTGTTGGGCGGGTTATATATATATATGAAGTGAATAGGTGCCCGTCTGTGTGGCCTTTTACTATATGGAAAACAAAAAGGGCCTGAGGCTTATGCATAAGGGCCAATCGGGATCGGAAGGTCGGGCCTTGTCTTTTCAATCTAACCATTTGGAATTTTTGCGATGCGAATGGCGCTTGGGACTTTAACTCTTGGTCCTGGGTGAATTTATATGGGATAATAATATGATCGGAGGATATAAAACAATGGGTTAAATGCATCAGAACTTTTATCATGGCAAAACAGACTTGTGCGCTCGGATTTTGCAATGCGATAAGTGCTTAAAAGGCTTAGCACCTGGTTCTAGCACTAGGGCGTATGTGGGGAAGTGGTTTAAGACTTAGCCCAAGGGGGCTTAAGTCTGTAATACAAAAAAGGTGTTTTTAATGAAAATTTTTCAAGTTTTCAATGGATTTGGGGTTTCAGCAGAGTCCAAAAAGGAGTTTTAAACTCTGTAAAGGGGTTTTCATGAAGGGGAAATGGGGAAAAAATGAAAAATAGAGGAATTCCATGGAAAATAAAGGGGTAAAAAATGAGGTTATTTTTGAAGTGGAGGAGGGGAAAAATGGATTTTGTAGCAGTCTTTCTTCATGGGAGACAGCAGAATTTTTGAGTTGGAAATGGAAACAGCAATAAGGTTTTGAACGGAGGGCATGATGTCTTCATGAGTCTTCAAGAGATAACACTTTTTAGCCATAAAATTTGTTGCTTGAAGGCTCCAAGAATGTTTTAGCCACCATTTTATATGACAAATTTTATTGGTGGCTAATAGTGGCTCCACTTGGGGATGGTGCCTTCTTGAAGGCATCAATAACTTCAGACTTACATTCTCTGGGAGGCTGATCAGTGCCTCATTCATTGCGCTTCCTTTCTCTACTTGGATGATCTTCTTTTGCTCTGAAAACATATTAGCATCCATGAAAAACAATGGAACTTCATCAACACAAGCTTTCTACCTACCCAATCCTACTGATCTAACATTTTTTCTTCTTTAGAGTGCACTTGGATTGGCAAAATCTTTTCACAACATTTTATTCTTTTGAAAGCATAAAAATAATCTAATTCTACTCCTTATTTCTCCATGGACTCAGATTAAACAGTTGAGTCCATATGCTTCTCTATCTAATCTACCAATCTGTTAGGATTAGACAGTCTAACAGACTTTATTCTCTAAATTCTACAATAAAAATTCAAAAGCATACAAGTCAAGATTGAACAAGCTAACTTGATGCTGATCTATGGCATAAAAAACAAGTCGTACATAGATATTATTTTGCAGAAAATTAAATCAAAATGAAAGGCTTAAGATCTGAAAGTTGAAAGAACTTCCTTCATCTTTTTACAACTATGTTTTGACTTCTGTTTGAGCTGTTTTTCTTTTATCAACTGATTCATATTTTGAGCTGATTAGAACTAGTTATTCCTCTGATTTTGACTCAGAAAGTTAAACAGATTTGAGTCATATTTTCTTTGGAAACTTAGGTTCATATTTTGATCATGTTTGAACCTTTAATTTCTAGCCTAATCTACCTACTGATAAGCCAAGATTAAACAATTTGGCAAATCGAATTCACTAATCCTATCAGCATTAAATTTAAAACTAATTAGTCAAGATTAGGATATTTGACTAACTAGAAGTGTGTTTTTCAGGAGTGGCATTTAAGCTTGCACACTTTCAGATTTGTTTCTCTTTTTGTTGGTATGGGGATGTACCTTTATTGTTTTTACAATCTGCCCTCTTTTCTTTCTTTCACCGTTTTTGTATTTTTGATTTTTCTAACTTTGAATGCAATGATGGATGAAATATTTATAATGAGAAAAATGATAAAAAGGTTTTTTAGAACATGACATGGATCAAGAGAAGTAATGCTTAAGAATCTTTCCATTGACAGGACCCCCAAACAGCTCTGCCCCATTCAACTCTTGTAAGAAAAAGGCATTATTATCAGCAGCTGAATGAATGAGGTAAGGGCCAAGCCATAGGTTGTAAAATTTTCCATGCTTTACCTTGTCTTCCCTCCTTGAGTCCCACTTTAAAAATTTGTCCCCAACATTAAAATTGCTAGCCTTTGTTCTTCTGTCAAAAAGCATTTTAATGCTGTCCTGCTTCTGCAATGCTTTGTTATAAACCTCCTCTCTGGTTTGCTGGCGGTGAATAGTCTTATTTATCCTTCTGATCACGTCATTATCTTCAGACTGAACCTCTTTAATTAACTTCATAACTGGCACACCAAGGCTGGTAGGAAAAATTGCATCAGTGCCATACACAAGCTAGTAGGGTGACATGCCAATAGATTTCTGCAAAGTCAATCTGTCAGCCCAAAGTGCATGCAAAAGCTTTGTGTGCCAAGACTTTTTGTTGTCCTCCAACAACTTCTTGATTATGCTCACCAAAATCTTGTTTGAAGATTCTGCAAGTTCATTACATTGAGGGTAATAGGACGTGGAATTCCCCAATGTTATTTGATATTTGTGATAGAACTCAACCATATTCTTTGATCCAAATGCTGCAGCATTATCAGTGATGATCTTGGTAGGATAGCCAAATCTAGAGATAATATTATTCTCCATGAATTTTATAATAACATAATCATTGGCCTGTCTACAATGAATGGCTTCTATCCATTTAGTGAAGTAGTCTATGGTAGCGAGAATCCATCTATGCTGAGCAGAAGATGATGGATGGATTTCACCTATGAAGTCAAGTCCCCACTGTTGAAAAGGTGCTTCAACAGTGATTAGATGCAGAGGTAGAGGTAGCATCTTCCTTTTGCCTTCAAAAATTTGACATTTATGACAGGAAATTATCATCTTGTGCACATCAAGAAAAAGAGTAGGCCAATAGTAACCAACCCTCAAGATTTTGTTGGCTGTTGTCTTCCACTTTAAATGGCCTCCACACTCTCCTTCATGGAACTTGTGCTTAACCTTGTCTACATCATACTCATGCAAACATTTAAGCAATATACCACTTGCAATTTTTCCAATAAAGACATCTATCTATAATGCAATAGTTTACAGCTTTCAATTTCAAAAACCTTGCCTTTGTTTTTTTCAAACCAGGAGGTGTTTTCAAATTAAGCAAAACATAAAGAATATCAACATACCAAGAGGAATTCATAAAATGGTCTTCAACACTGGGTGTTGAGATTTCCTTTTGATCATCTAAAGCATTAATCATATTAATATAAAGAGCTTCAAAATTGGATTCAGCCATCAACCTAGGTAGACCTTGGCCTTTGATGAGTTTAGTGGGTTTTATTTCTAGATCATATTGAAGAATAACAACAATCCACTTACCTCTCTTACCATCTGGGTCTTGTGTTAGAATATCTTTGACAACTAAATTTGGGACAAAGGCAATGATGTGTGAGTGCAAGATGTATACTCTGAAGTCTTTCAAAGCTTTAACCAAAGCAAAAGCTTACTTCTCCATAATGTTATACTGCAGAGGGGCATCCCTCAAAGCCTCGCTAAAGAATGCAATAGTTTGCTCTTGTCCTTGTGGATTTTTCTATAGAAGGACAACAACTATTATATGTTATGATGAAAATGAAAAAATATAAAAATCTTTTGAAAAATCAGGACTTATTAGAACCGATGTTTTGGTTAATGCTTGTTTCACCGGCTCAAAGGACTTCTTTGCTTCCAAGGTCCATTTTACCCCTTGCTCCTTCTTCAACATGTTTGTGATATTTCTAAGGAGCTCAGCCAAGTTGGGGATGAACCTTCTCAAAAAGTTAATCTTCCCAATGAAAGATTGCAACTCCTTGATGTTCCGAGGATGAGAGATTTTCAATATAGCCTCAATCCTCTTTGGATCTATCTTAATACCCTCTTTTGAAATAATGTGCCCAAGAAGCTTACCTTCTTGGAGACCGAATAGTGTTTTCTTGGGGTTCAAATATATACCAAAATTTCTACATCTCTCGAAGACTGTTCTTAAATGTGCTAAGTGCTCTTCATCTATCTTTGAAAAAACAGTAACATCATCAAGGTATATAATGATGAAGAAGCCCAACTCTTCGAAGAATGCTATGTCCATGGCTCGCTGAAAAGTTGCTCCGACATTCATTAGACCAAAGGGCATTTTCACATACATGAAAGTGCCCCAAGGTGCAGTAAAAGTTGTCTTTAATTGATCATCAGGGTGGACTAAAATCTGATTATACCCTGAGTAGCCATCAAGCAAAGAAATTCTTCTAGACCCAACTACCCTTTGTAAAATATGATCCATCTTAGGTAAAGGGTAGTTGTCTTTCAATGAAGCTTTGTTTAAGTATCTAAATTCTCTAAAAAGCCTAATTTCTCCAGTTTTATTCCTAACTGACACCAGATGAGATGCCCACTTTGAATATCTAATAGGGACAATAATACCAGCTTCATACATTTTCTTGATTTCCTTCTCAACCAATGGAAAATGAACATGGTTAATTTTGCGCAGCTTCTGTTTGAATGGTTTTTGGTTTTCCTTGAGAGGGATTTTGTGTTGTATTATTTTAGTGTCATAGGATTTAAGATCTTCGTAACTCCACACAAAAACATCAGAAAACTCCTTAAAAAGCTCTATGTATTTGAGTTAATTTGAGCTGGTAAGGTCTTAGACAGTTTAATCATCATAGGTTTTAGTTCACTTCCTATATTGCACTCTTCCACTTTAGTATCTACAGGTTCCAGTTTTGGCTTCTTGGCCACATCGTTAAAGTCAAACAACTCTTCTAAAGGGGCCAGACCCTTAGGAAAACTCTAATCTTTAGACTGCAGGGTTTCTAACTCCTGTGTTTCTAACTGTGCAGTCAATTCTAGTTTGTTTTCAAGTTTTCTAGATAGTAGATTTATATTAGTAACCTCAGGAGATGGTTCTTCTTCACCAAGGAAATTTTCTTCACTGCAGTCTGTTTCATAATCTGAGTCCAAACTGTTTAGTTTGAATTCATTTCTGAATTGCATGAACTCTTCTATTTGTTTGTCTCCGTCGAATACTTGCCAGTATTTTTCGTTATCAGGAATGGCTGGTCTGAATTTTATCTGAGTTGTGCAGTCTTTGGTTTCATATGGCATTAAGCAGGTTCTAGCTGCAAAGGCTAAGTTGTGGGCCGCAATATTTCTTTTCCTTGGGACAAAAATTATCTGGTACTCCTAAATTTTTTTTAAAAGGTCCACGACATCATTTCGATAGGCCCTAAGTCTTGGGTTATTTGTGTTTTATTCCCCATTGACTTGCCTAATGATTAACTCATAATCCCCATATGATTTGATTCTTTTGGTTCCTAACTTTTTCAGCAGACACAAGCCTAAAAGCAGGGATTTGTATTCCACTATGTTATTTTAACACTGGAAGTTTAATCTACAGGAGATGCTTTCTGTGTGATTGTTCTCAGTGTTGCATATCCATACACCTGCACCAGCATTAGTTCTAGTGCATGACTCGTCGAAGTTCATACTCCACATAGGACTAGGTTCGGGTTCATCTTGGGTACTGTCCTCTTCAACTAAAGTGCTTTCGGGTTGTTGTGGAAAATCAACACTTAGTTGTATTCGTTTCAACTCCTCAAGTTTTTCGCTGTGTTGAGGGTTGCTATCTTGAATATCAAGGTTTAAAAGTAATGGATGCATGAGTTGAAGCTCAAGACTTGTGTTTGGTTTGCTAAAGTTTTCAAATGAAACAAACTATTATGACACTTCTGTGGTGTTCACCTCTTCCTCTCTATCGGCCATTAATTTTGTTAGAGTGACTTGTTCACTAAACGATTCATCGTTAAACAAAATAAAAGAATCAAGGCCTATGTTTACAGAATACAGAGGAGAGTTTTGAGGTCTGTCTTGAGTCGTAACCGTATATTGCATATGAAACTCCCTGTAAAGTCTTCTTGTTTGATTGAAAACAGGGATACTCACATAGGTCATGTCCATATACATAGTTCCTTGTAACTTAGGCCCCCAAGATCTTGATAATAAAATTCCATACTTTGGGGGCAGATCAGCCACAACAATATCCATGACTAAGAATTTGGCTAGAATCTGTGCTAAGTTGCAGAGGTCTTTGATTAATCCTAAACATTTTACTCTGCTCGAGTCAAAGGAGTAAAGCTCTTTATAAGGTGTAGTGATTTCTAATCCTAGGCTCTCCATCATATATTTAGGCATTAAATTATGAGAAGCCCTGGAATCATGCATAGCATTGTGCAAGATCTTGTCATGAATGTTTAAACTTACATAAAAGGGAGGAACAAGTTCCTCTTGATACTTACCTTCAATCTTTGGAACAAAAATAAGCTCTAGTTGGCATCATTAGGATTTACTGTGTCATTATTCTCTTCAATGTTTAAAGCCTTCAAAATTTGGGTCCTATATACATTCTAGGCAGCTAACTCAGTCAAGGGAACAGAGATTTTAATTTTGGAAATTTCCTGCTCCAGGATGAAATGAATTTGACTCTTTGAGGTACTTGTCTCAGCCTTATTAGCTACCACTCTATCAGCAACATCTACTTGCTTATTTGTTCTATTTACATTTGAAAAAATGGTTTTAACAGGAGTACTAGCTGAAGTGTTAGTACTACTAAGGTCTACACTCTGTTTTGTAACGTTTTGAGTGCCTTTCTCTTTACCTTTATCAGAATTTACAGCTATTGTTTTGTCTTTCTGTTTGACAACTTTATGCTTGGTTGCAGTGTTGTTTTGTGAAGATTTGTTAGAGGTTTTGGTGTTGGGGGTTTGTTGACTAGTTTTTCTTCTAAGGTCGTATTCTCTTTGAGATTCTATGATGACATTCTCCATGTCTTGATAATAAATTTCATCATTATCTCTTTTGTCATCATAAGGTGTGTAAAGACCTTGTTTTCTATCATAATGAATCTCAAATTCATCATTATCTACTCCCAGAATGTTGATATCATCATCCTCTGTTATTTCATCTGTTTCCTCAACCCCACTCACATAGTTTTGATGAAAGGGAGGAGTGATCTATTGATCATCTTCCCTAGGTTTGTTTGGAGGTTGGTTCCTTCTAAAATTCTGATTCTGGTTTTGGTTTCTGTTTTGAGGAGCAGTTTGATTTTGGCTTGCTTGTGCTCTCTCAAGGATGCTCATTTTCTTCATCATCTCCTCCATATTTTTTTCCATCTTTGAGCTAGAAGTAGAAGGGGCAGATTCCTCTCTGAAGGACACTCTCTTCTCATTTTTCATTCTTGCTCTCTTCTCCATTAAGTTAACTTCCACAACAAGAGCTCCTTTTTTCATATCTTCAAGAGTTGCAGTATCTCTTTCTCTTAGCTGATAAGCCATCTCAGGGTCAAGCCCTTCAAGAAATTTGTTTAGAGCTAAGCCTTGTGGCAGTTTTAGATCTGGGGAAAGGGTTGGTAATATGATGCAGTGCTGTCCCTGGCGGGCAACCCACTGAATGAAGATGAAGACATGAGATTGTTGACATGTGTTTTCCTTGATGGCAATCCACCTGATGAAGTTATTCTTGACTTGATGAACTTGGTAAATGATGTAAATCTGATGTGATATGATGTTTGTCGGCAATATGATGCTGAGTGTTGTCCTTGATGACAACCCACTTGATAGAGTGTTGTCCTTGAATGGCAACCCACTTGATGAAGATGATGGCAGCCTACTTGATGAAGTTGTGCTTGATAGAATATGTCTTGATGAACCTGTTTAAAGATGTAAATCTGATGTATCTACAGAGAGTACAGAAGGTAATGAAGAAAGGAATTCAATATGTGCTAGATCTATGATGAAAAGAGTATGTCTCAAGGCATACGCGGATTTGCCTAGGAGAAGTCGTGTATGCACGCGGTAAAGTACGTGCCAAGTCGTGTATGGGCAAAAGCGCTCATAAAGTGCAAAACCAGGGGTAACCACCATGGTATTGACCCATTGTATTGGGTAATGATTCGTCTAAATGACCCCGTCCAGGAATACCATCGGAAGTAATGTAGTTTTGGGCTCATGGTATTGAAAAAGGGGCTCATGGTATTGAAAAAGGGTAAACCTATATAAAGAGAAGAATTTCATTGTGCAAATCATGAGTGTGGGTGCAAGATGTCTGAGCTTGAATGAATACTTCTCTCTGAAGTAGATCTGAATGGAAAGGGTTACAGTTGAATGATAGATCTGAATGTATGATGCACCAATGATGAAGAAGGGGATCTAGATCTGAAATGTTCTTGTATTTGCTAGATCCGTTTATGGAATGATTAGATCTGTGATGAGGCGAACATCTGTCTGAGGTAAAGGGTAAAATCTGAAGTGATGTATCTGTTGTGAAGAATTGCAATGACATAAAAGTCTGAAGAACCATACGCTAGTTCACCGAAGAGGAAGCGCGTATATACGCGGCTTCGCTGAAGAGAAAGCGCGTATGCGCAATGAAATTGGATCTGTAATATGTACAGAAGTATACGCTGGTTTATGTGAACAGAAGCGCGTATATACGCGACATCAGTGAAAGGAAAGTGTGTATGCAAACTAGGGTTTGCTGAAGTCTGTGGTAAGAAATGTCTGATCTGTTCTGCTGGTTTACTAATATCTGTCAGTGAGTTATATGTATCTGTTTCATGGTTGACTGTGCTTAAATGTATGGAGTGGGTCCAGTCTGAAAATATGATGAAACGTGGCCTGCAAGTGGTGTCCTAAAGGATGCTTTGGATCCAGTGTGAAAATTGATGAAACGTGGTCCATAGAGGTGTTGAGGGTTGTAGCCTTCAGTCAGGGGGTTGTAGCTCCCTTCCAGGTGAGGCTGGTAAACGAGATCAGGGGGTCGTAGCTCCCTTCCAGGAGAGGCTGGTAAACGAGTCAAGGGGTTGGAGCGCCCTTCCAAGAGAGGCTGGTAAACGAGCGCAAGTGGGTGCCTGCGTGCTGGTAGGAGTCTGCACCAGCACATATGTTGTAAGATGTTTTCTCTATAATAAAATATTGAAGGCTGAGCAACTGCAGCGGTGGTTTTCTCCCGACTTGGGTTTCCACCTAAAAATCCTGGTGTTCATGTGTGATGCTTTGTGTGATGGTTTATTCTGTTCTTACCGCACATGTTTACTGTTTATAGAACATCTAATGAATGAATGATGGAATGATATAAGTGAAGAACTAATGGCATAATTAGATCTCTGTGTATACGCGAGTTTCATGAAGGATATCCGCGTGTATACGCTAGTTGGCTTCAGCAAAGTAGCGTATGGGTTTTAGAGCATGAAAAAGTAAAAAGTTTTAGTTTTCCCTAAATACTGATTCACCCCCCCTCTCAGTATTTTTCCCAACAAGTAAAGGGCATTATACACACTATTAAATCTAGTGCAGTAAGCTTGAACACTTTCCCCCATGTTTCTATGGAGGTTCTTGTAATCAGAAAGGACTTGTAGAGGATTCTTCTTCACTTACCATTTGTTTAAGAATTTCTGATGGAAGGCTTGGAGATCATTAATACTATGGGAGGTTTAAGCCTTTAAACCATTTTCTTACTTCTCCCCCCAGACTCTGAGCAAATAATCTAAGCTTGACAGAATCATCATCAATTTCATTTCTTTCAAAGTAGTCATTCATCTTATCCACATGTTTTCATGCAGTTGTAGCATTACTAGCATCATATAATGGAATTTTGGACTGATAGACCTGTGGAAGATTGACTAAGGGAACAGGAAGGACTAAGGGAGCATACCATGCAGCCATGATATGTGGTGGAGGTGGATTCACAAGAGGTGGATTAACAAAAGGTAAAGTGAGCTGAAGTGGGGTGGTTTGGACAATGGATGTTTGGTGAACAGATGTGGTTGGAACAACAGTAGATTGTTGAGCTGATCTTGGATGAGAGACACCTAAATTGTGAAGGAAGTGTAAATCAAGTGGTGTTTCTTCTCTATTACCAGGATGTTCACTTGTTTCTAGGGATGAAAGTGAAGACTCAGAGTCTAGCTGAATTATATCATCAAATGACCTAGTTCTAAATGGATTTACTAAGTCAGCTTGTGATTGTTGTAGAGTTGAAATATTTTCAGGAACCAAATTAGCTTTCAAGGGTGATCTGAAAATAGTTGAAAATTTTATCTTAGGAGACTTCCTAAGGATACTTTATGGGTTATCCACTATCTCAAGTGGGTTAGGGTCAGGATGGGCTCTAGTATGAATCTTTATAAGAGCCACTATGATGTGTTTTTCAGACCCTACAAAACAAGAAGAGTTCAACCAGATATGACAGTCTTTAAGAGGTTAACTAATCTGTTTACAAAAATTTTAATCCTACAGTCATCTAACTGAGTTTAAATGATATTATAGTGATAAGGGTTCTTCCCAGTGGAGTCTTAAGGTCTGATAAGGATTTGTGGAGTCGCCAAGTGGATGTTTTTAGCTCTTTCGGAGGTAAAAGGTTTTATGGTCGACCAACATGTTTATTGAATTCCAATCTGAAATATTTTTGGGTTTTCTGAGTTATTTTTCAGTTGTGTGGTTCCTAAGAGTGTCCTAAATCTCTTTCAAAACTTAGCTACAGTTATGAGACAAAAATAGTCTATTCTTATGGCTAAGCCAACTGATTTTTCAAGGTTAGATAAAGTCTTATGAGAATCCTAGGGTTTTCCTAGTTTGTAAATGATTCAAACAAGTTTCATCACGATTACCATTACTTGGTAGTGCTTGAAAAGGCTAATTTTACTCACAAGGTTTTATGAAGTTTTTAAGGGAACTAGAGATTTTGGGTTTGCTCCCCAGTGGAGTCGCCAGAAATGTTAGGTGATTGGTAAAGTCTGACAGCACAGAGAAACATCATTTCAAACACTTTTGGATTCTAGGATATAGCCCTCCTGAATCCGGAGAGGGATCTCTCCAATAAGTGCAAAGATGGATTTATATTTAAAGGTTTTGGGTAATGATATTAGGCTAGTTATGAAGGCTGAGGGTTTTTTTTTTTTTTTGGATGGTTGAGCATGATTATGGCTTGAGTGGAAAGTTATAAATGGAAATATTTTCAAAGGTGAGAAGTTGCAAGAAAATAGAACAAGCTTTGGCCAAAAATATGGATAATTGTAGGTTTTAGTCCATTGGGCTATGGAGTCATAATAGGGTTTTAATTAAAACAACCAGGTTTAAGAGTGGTCTATGGGGAAAGTCATCTATGTCTCGGGATCTCTTTAAAGTTGATTTATGGAATGAAATGATACACAAAGGAGGGGAATTAAACAAATGAAGAACAAAGATCAGCTCAGGATCTAGTAAGTACTTTGAAACTAGCCAGCCTTTGAAAAACACTTAAGAATAACATAAAATCAATACAGGATCTGGTAATTAATTTAAAACTAGCCAGCCTTTGATATAATTTCAATAGAAAACATATTAAAACACAAATGGAAACACAAATGCTAACAAAGAATGGTCTAAGATCTGGTAAGTACTTCGAAACTAGCCAGCTTTCAACACATTCATAGGGAAACTTTCAGTCAGTCTTTTGGGATAAAACTAGGACCAGGGCTCACCATATCTTCCTTAGTTCATCTCTACTTAACATGAAATGAAAATAACTTTCATGAATAACAATTAGCTAAACAGGAGGACGAGGGAATGCCAACATTCCTACTTCCTGAACTGAATTAAATCATTCCTAAATAACACAAATTGGAAGAAAACATTTAGATAAAGCTTAACAGTCAGAGAAGGGTACTGATATATAGTAAATCATAACTCTATGCTTGTTGTTCTTTATCATAGAAGATGAACAAAGTGGAAACAGTAATAAAATAATGATTTACAATAAGAAATAACATCACCGTAGACATAGACAAGGATCCCATAAATCAGCTTGTATTGATGCTTCAAACCAGTTACATCTTTAAGTCTAGTGTTTCAGGTCAGAAATCATCTTCACTACTCAGCCTAAATATTCTATCACAAGCAAAGCTCCAAGAGCCTTTGAACACTATTTACAATCAGAAGTTTCAAGCACAAGTATATTTCAAAGTTCTGCAACCAACATTTTCTCATCTTCTACAGAAGTATTTATAGAAGGAATGAGGAGGTGGGATCTAATAAAATATCTCCCAGGGTAATTAATACAGACTAATGACTTCTCGGCCTTTGAGGGGCTCAATGGATAAGAGTATAGATATTCTCACTGTATTAATTGATTTACATTTAATATTAAGCTCGGTGGGAGCTTTTGTTGACTTTTAAGGCTCTGTGTCATGTTATAGTAACTTTGCTGATATTTTTTGCATTAAGTTCCTTGGCAAAATTAACTATTCGGCTGCGCTGAGGCAAATATTTGGTTTTATGATCATAATTCGGCCTCTGTTGAATGCTTGTGGCTACAGGTGGCAATGGGTAGCTGAGAGGAATCAATTGGCCTCTGATGTGGCGATGGAGGCCTTTTTTTTGTTAAACACTTATGATTTTCTTTTAACTGTGTTTTAATTTGGAGGATTAGGCTTTTGATAGTCAATCTTAGCCGTAATCCCCCCAAATTTGTCTTCAATCCTCTGTTCTACTATGTTTTAATATTCGACACTGATACTCTTCTAATTTGATTAAATAACACTGTGTCTTGTTGATGTGCAGGGCCGCACAGGGCTCATATGGCATCAATTCCCATGAAGCATTGATGAAACGTGACGTAGAACCCTTTGGAATGATCTTCCCTTTAAATAAAAAAAGTCCTGAGGATCGTCAGCATCGGCTTTATCATTTCTCTTTAAAATATTTTGAAATTCATTTGAACCTGCAAAAAACACAAAATGTTATGAAATCCTGCGTTTATTGGGTAAATTGCTTCAGAAGGTGTGGGGAGAGAGCGTGGCCATTAGATGGCATCATACAATGGTGGAGATTCATTTTCGGAGGTTAAAAGAAGAGCGGAGGAAGAAATAAGTCAGAACCATTGATCGCACAGAGATCAACGGTGGGGATCAGTCAGGGAAACATAAAGTGGAAAGGCCGCTTTATAATGAAACGAGAGAAAACGCAGAGAAAAAGGTTTAAAAACTTTGCTTTGGAGGAAAAATGGTTAAAAATAGAGGTGGGAGTTCGGGATGATTATGGGCCGTTGGATGAGATCGGCCCATGAGATCAATGGCTGAGGAGGCGCGCGAAAAACTCAAAAGTAAAGAGGGAAAGTGGTTTCGGGGATGAAAACCACTATTTTCACGTGGAGAAAAGGCGGGTAGGTAGTTTTTCCTTTTGGAATGTGATATGTGTCCCTGCTCGACACGTGGCATCAGAAAACCACCTATTTTGCGTGCCCTTTGGAAAAATAAACTTTGCACTGAAAGTCACATGACTTGGAGTGTGGGCCGTCAGATCTGGAACCTGAGATCTGACAGTGGAGAACGAGCACGAATTTGGAAAGATGCGCGGGTGGTAGGAAGATGGGTGTTTCCAATCTGGGCCATCGGATCTGAGATTTGAACAACGGAGATTAAATCTGGGGGTTGAATGAAAAAATAACAAAGTGGAGAAAGGGTTAATAAGGGCCTTTGATCTGCAGAGATCAACGACTGTGATTGGTTGAAACAACAGTACAAAGAGAGGAACATGTTTTTAACCAAAGGTGGGAAATGCGATCTGGACTGTCCAATTTGGACACGAGGATGGTCCAGATGCAATCAGAGGCATTCAATCAGTGGGCGAAATAATTTACACAACGCCGATGCGATTGAGCGCTGACCGTCGATTTGTAGATCAGATCGACGGTGGGGAATGAATCGGAGGGTTCTGCTAATGATCAGAGTGAATGTGGGCCGTTAGATCTAGGATATGGCAGATAGATCCAACGACAGAAGATCCATTGGGGAATGCCAATCGGAGGGGAGAAACAAATGCACCCAACAAAAATTGTGATGCGATGTAGCGCGGGCCGTTTGATCGGCTCAAGATCAATGGTTGATATCCTTTTAAAACTTAGACCAGTGGAAACCCTTTAAAACATAGGAAAACCCAAAATTAAATGGAAAACAAAGGTTTTATGGTGTCAGGTGGGTTTTATATATATATGAAGTGAATAGGTGCCCGTCTGTAGGGCCTTTGACTATATGGAAAAAAAAAGGGCCCAGGGCTTTATGCATATGGGCCAATCGGGATCGAAAGGTTGGGCCTTGTCTTTTCAATCTAACCATTTGGAATTTTTGCGATGCGAATGGTGCTTGCGACTTTAACTCTTGGTCCTGTGCGAAGTTATATGGGATAATAATATGATCGGAGGATATAAAACATTGGGCTAATCGCATCGGAACTTTTATCATGGCAAAACAGACTTGTGCGCTCAGATTTTGTGATGCGATAAGCACTTAAAAGGCTTAGCACCTATTTCCAGCATGAGGGCGTATGTGAGGAAGTGGTTTAAGACTTAGCTCAAGGGGGCTTAAGTCTGTAATAAAAAAAAGGTGTTTTTAATGAAATTTTTTCAAGTTTTCAATGGATTTGGGGGTTTTGGCAGAGTCCAAAAAGGATTTTTAAACTCTGTAAACGGGTTTTCATGAGGGAGAAATGGGGAAAAATGAAAAATAGAGGAATTCTATGGAAAATAAAGTGGTAAAAAATGAGGTTAGTTTTGAAGTGGAGAGGGGGGGGAAGGGATTTTGCAGCAGTCTTTCTTCATGGGAGACAACAGAATTTCTGAGTTGGAAATGGAAATAGCAGTGAGGTTTTGAACAGAGGGCATGATGTCTTCATGAGTCTTCAAGAGATAACACTTTTTAGCCATAAAATTTGTTGCTTGAAGGCTCCAAAAATGTTTTAGCCACCATTTGATATGACAAATTTTATTGGTGGCTAACACTGAGAAGTTGAGATTTATTTCTAAAACTAACTCTACACATTGGACTTTAAAGCCTCATTATTATGTTTGATGTCAAGGAACCTAGAGAAGATGTTTTTTTCATCAGAAGAACTTGCTTCTGAGTTCTAGATGATTTCCATAGGTCCTCTAACATGTGATGATGATGGAGGAGTTACTGAAACATTTGCTGATGTAGAAAATTGAGTATCTCCAAGATCAATTACCTCTAGTTTTCCTCCTTCTGTTAGTATAGTTGAGCCAATAGTTGGCCTCTTTTGTTGCAAAATAAGTTCCTTAATGATCTCTTTAGCAGGTGGAGGGTCTTCTCTAGTCCTTTTCGATTTCTTGCTCTTAGGAACTGGGGTCTGCATGGTCGAAGTTGACAAAACCTATTCATCTATGTCTTGAAGTGTTCCCTTGACCCATTGCTCTTGATTCATAAATTTCTCTATTTCTAGTTTGGAGGTACGATTATATGAAGTTGTTTTGAGTTCAAATCTCAGAGAAGAAATGATACCATGTTGGTTATAAGACCAAGTGAAACTTCATTGGAAACCCATTTTCTTCAACAATGCATCATCTTCAATACCAGTTGATCTGGTATTGCAAATGAAAGATCAAATACTTGCTTTGAGCTTGAATTGTGCTTTCCTTTTCCATGACACAAAGTACAGGTCATCCATATTTATCATCTACGTCTTGAAGTGTTCCCTTAACCCATTGCTCTTGATTCATAAATTTTTCTATTTCTAGTTTGGAGGTATGATTATATGAAGTTGTTTTGAGTTCAATTCTCAGAGAAGAAATGATACCATGTGGGTTATAAGACCAAGTGAAACTTGGTTGGAAACCTATTTTCTTCAACAGTGCATTATCTTCAATACCATTTGATCTGGTATTTCAAATGAAAGATCAAATACTTGCTTTGAACTTGAATTGTGCTTTCCTTTTCCATGACACAAAGTGTAGATCATCCATATTTATCATCTGTCGAATGTACTCTAGAAAAAATATTCTCATAGGAACATATATGGGGATGTTGTATGGTGGGATTTCACATCCATATACTCTATTTCTGTATAATTTTGGTATAAATACCAATCCCCTATTTTAGCTTTCTCACTCAAATGTAAAATCCTCTTGATTTCTTCTCCAATTCTTAGTTCTATCTCACTGGTAAGCACCTGCTTCACTGGGTTTATGAAAGAATCAATAAACTGTGAAAATTTTTTTTTTGCTGATGTAGTACTGACTAGTTCAATCTAATGAATCACTGACTGATTCTCTCCTTTTTCATCCTTTTTTTTTTTAGTTGAATAGGTATAATATCTCGCTGTTGAAAAAGAAACATCTGTAATGTTATCACTCAGTAATTTCTCCAGGTTCAAGGGAGAACTCACTGAGGTAACCACAAACCTACTTCAAACTCTAGGATTTGGCCTTCCTAGGGTTTAGAGAGGACTCTCTCTTTAAAGTTTAACTTTGTTTTAATTTGTTAATGTTAGGCTAGTTATGAAAGTGCAGCTTTGGTTTTTTTTTGGTAAATTTGGTGCGAAAAATCACTTGAAAGGATGGATAGTGGGAAATCTATTTGTCCATTGGGCTATGGAGTAAAAATCAAGAAAACAAGACTTGGATCAAGGTAAAAAAATTCAAATATCTTTAGGGCAAGATAGATAACGCTTGGAGGTTGTTGTACCTTAAGAAACAATTCCTTGGCTGTGAAAAGGAATCCGTGCTTAAGACATTCATAAAATTATGTCACAGAAATATTGATCCTTGTTTAATCACCTCCAGATTTTAATCATTAAACCTTCAAAATCAAATGCTATAAATGTCCCATAATGATATTATCTGCTGATATAGAATGAAATGATCAGAAGAAGAATGAAAGGAAAAAGCCCAAAATGATATGCTGTTGTACAAAATCTATCATCTCAAACTTTAGAAGAATTGTAAGAAAGGAAAAGTTAAAATGAAGGAGCGCCTATTAAGGGTTTTAACTCTTATTTACACACGTAAAAAGAGACCTGCTTCTTCAATACTTCATTTTATTCAAAGACAGGAAATACATTATGTAAACTAGAAGACACATCAATATCAACGAATGCTAGAAGCTTGCTTTTCATTCATTAATCACTTGAAATCTCAATACAAAGATCACTGTCTAGAGGTCCAAAAACCGCAACCTTGATCCTCTCCCTATCTCTGCTTTTATATCTGCTATTTAATCTAACTAATTGTTATGATCAGTTTTAAAACTGATTCTTGGAAATTTTGGAATTAATTAAAATTACAAAATGCTTGTTTTAATATTTAATATATATATATATATATATATATAATATAATATAAAACCAAAAATAGGATTGGAAGTTAAAAGAACGAATGGTGTATTTTGGGTCCCACTGTTACACCCTTTTGACAAAATCACCCATGGTTTTGAAAACCAAAAACTGCTTACGGAAGCACTTATAGCAGTTTCTTGAGAAAAGATTGAGTGATTCCGTAATGCATCATAACCATAGATTTTGTAAATAATGGTTTAAACCAAACCATTCTGCGGTGGCACTATCTCTCATAAGTTCTATTTAGTTTCTGATGCCGCAAGACCATTGGATCTGAGTCGGATTATCCAAGTCGTTGATTCAACTTCGATGTTATATGTGGTTGCTTCCCTACGCAATTGTGAGACTGCTTCAAATTGAGAAGAATCTGCTTGATCTGCAGTCAAAATATATATATATATATATATAAAATAAAAGCTCAGTCACGTTATTTCAGAATCATACTACTCTGGTTCAATCAGTAAACGAACCCAATAGAGCTTGGTAAATATGGTCTTTGAGCGAATAAAATCTCAGCATACGATTCTGCAAATTGTTCTTGCAATGTTTGACCAAACCTTAAAGCGATCAAGGAGAAAGCCAAACTAAAGTCAATGAGCAGTTATGTATTCCACTGGATCTATTCCTTATGGATCCACAATCTCTTATGTGGACAAAATTGTCAAACACAAATCGAATTTCAGTAGAATGAGTCAAATCCAATTTTAAAAGACATTTCTGGAAAAACAAACATTTGAAGAATCGTTGAAATCTCTTAAAGAGATTTGGATTTTGGACAATTTCCTAGCTGAAGTCAATTGGGCATATTCTGCAAAAAACCCATGTCGCAGTTTTTTGAAATTTTCCTCCATTTGCTCGCAATTTGAAAATGAAAATCATGACCTCGAAGGGTCTGCGTTTTTGTGTAAGTAATTTTTCGCCCTTTGAATGCTTGCCTGATATCTTACATAATTTTACAGATGAATTCATTCCCATCTGTTCAATCTTGCAATTCATAATATCTTTTGAAATAATCCCTTTTCACTCAACAAAGAATTCCACCAATGTGTTCAAATGCATCTTGTAAATTTGCAACACGAACCACTCCTTGGAGCACAATATCCATTTCAGAATCACGCTTGTGGTAAACAACCCCAGGATAGTCAATTCAGAAAGTGCATTTTGCAAGAGTGACGCATTGGCATATTTTTGTCTCACCTGGCATAAGTGCTACTTTGCACACATTTTGGTTCACAAAGTATTGATTACGGATGATTTCCCAACATTAAGATATCCAATGAAGCCAACCGATATCGCTTGCTCTTCATACGTGAAAATTGCCTAAGAACTGAAAGAAGTGAACTTTTTCCAAATGAATTTGCAATACCTGCATGGAAAGCATGAGTAAGATACTCCCGTAAGAGCGCATGAAGCCACCATTTTGTAGCTTGAGCAGTAACAAGGTTACACCTGTTCAGTAAAAAGGATGAGATGTTTTATGTTTGCAATTTTCTTTCAAACGTATTTTCCAACATATCTCCCGCAACAGATGGCATAAGTAGCCAAGTAGCAAATCAGCTCTACCAATCTTTGATTCTGACATTAAACCTTATTTAGAACATAAAGCCAATAGACAGTGACGATAGTCGGACTTTAATTTAGCATCATTAGGACCAGAGGCATCTAAAATGAAAGGGACAGGCACAATCTCAACGTTTTCTGTAGTAGCTTCTGGAGCTTATGTTTTGCTTTGAATTGATCCAACAATAGGGAGTTCGTCTAAAATAGCTGCTTATTAGCAACGCTACTTTTTTATTATATGATTCTTTCAAAACCTAAGCTTTCCATGTGAGCTATTATATCAAAAATATTAAGCCATAAGACTCTTCCAAACTCTTAATGTAAAGAGGTAATATCATCTCCACAACTTCAGACCTTTATAGCAGAAGTGTTATGTCAGCTAACAATTTTATCACATTCAACTGGACTATAGAGACGTCCTACTTTTATTTTCCCCATTTTAATCGACTGATACATTTAGCAATATATTTTGAGCTTGTGATTAACAACTTGAACATGTTCCAGTTCATCTTAATTTTCTAGTAATAATTCGTCAACAATCTTGAATTGCTAAGAAAATATTTCGAGTTTGATTGAGAGAAATTATGCTGCAACAGAGGTCATGGAAATTTTTTTTTGTGAGGTGGTATGATCGAGATAAAGGGCACTTAGGAATCCTTAAATGCGGAAAAGGGAAGTAGTATTAGGGGTCAAATGAGAGAGGGAGCAATTAAGGGTTCCCTACATTGGAAATCAGAGGAAAACGTATAAATGATAACTAGTTAAAAATAGGGTGCTCTTAACAAATCCTGTAGTAATATTCCTAGTTATACATTCAGATTTAGCATAAACATAAATGGATGCATGTAACAAAGAAGGAAAAAAATGACAAGTTTAGAGAATACTTCACTCCTAATAGCTCATCACATAAATCCTGAAGTATGATGCCAATTTGCTTTGATCCAGCCTGATACTCGAAGTTTTGACACAAAAAGGCTTTAAAGTCCAAGAAGAAATGACTATAACAATCCCAGCAATTTTATTCCCCCAAAATACTTCAAAGAGTGAAGTATTTATACAAATTCTAAACTAGAATATCCTGAAAAAATATCAAGATTGGTTTACAAATATCTCCAATTGTTTTACATAAATAGAACTTAAGTAAAGGAAACTAAAAAATAATACATATATTTGGCACTATTTTTTATGGATAGGTGATGACAAAGAGGATAATTCGAATTTGATCTCAACTCTTAGTTGATGATGAGGCATCCAAGTCACTAACTGTCTCCTTTCTTTGTGCATTCTGCTCCAACAATTCTGCAAACTTGGGGTCTAATTATACCTTTGTATTTCTCAATATGAAATAGCTATGTAAAAAGTAAAAGAGGTTATTTTATATAAATATGTTTTTGAGATAAAACTCTCTCAGTTCCCTAAACTTGTTCTCCAATTGTTCACTATAAGCTCTGTAAAAATATGTGTGAAAAATATATTTGCATAGTCTAACAAACAGGCTATAAATATGTGCATGTATCTCTCATTTTGTAATACCTGTGCCAAAATTGAGATACATTTCTGTAGATGGTTCTCTTAGGAACAAAAACCTCCTTCATTTTTGTAAGATGTATTTCTTATTGGCCACAATATTCTGTGCAAAATGATGACTTAAGAGGAATTTTTTGTAAAAAGGGCTTTCACATATTCTTTAATATTTCCAAACCCATAATGGTTGTTAGAAACGTGAGAGAGGTTTTTGTAGTTGGAGAGCTTAGGAACATAAGCCTCCTTCTATTTTGCAAAATGCATCTTGTATTGGTCACAATAGTTTATGCAAAACTATGATTTAACTAGAAAATTTCTGCAAAAATGTTCTTTCTTGCTCTGTTTTAATATTTTATCCTCACTGTTCTTTTAACTGTTTTCACTTTCACTTTGGATAAAATTCATTGTTTGTTTGAAATTATTTTAATCTTTATTTACCATTTACTACCTTTGTATTTAATTTTACTTTTTACCTTGACTGCTTTGTAACTTTGTTTTAACCTTCACTCTGACTTTCATCTGATACACTTTAACTTTGATGTTCTTTGACTGTTCTATTTTCATTGTCATTGTGAATTCTTACTTCACTTTTAACTTTAACCTTTACTGTGAGTTATTCCTTTTACCCTAACTATTATGAATGCCCTGTTTTAATCTTTACATTAAAATGCTCTTTTATCTTTCCGAGGATGATTATTCTTTAACTCTGATTCCTGGAATATTTTAAGGAAAATCCTTTGAATTCATTTCCTTGTAATTTCTTGGAGTAAAACATATCTTTAACTAGTATTTAGATTGTTTTATCCAAATTATCCTTTTGCTAATGACCTTTTGTATGTAGGTATTTGGTCTTCGGAATGGTTTCTAAGGTTTTGAATAGAACATAGCTTCAGTAGATTTGTCTATATTAATGCACAACTTCTTTGACTGTCTTCACAGGTTTCAGGGAGAATTATATAGGCTTTGGGCATAAAAATGGCGAAAAAAGGCTTGACAAGGGTGTTTTACAGTCGGGAAATCTTTTCAAAGGGTTTAAACATGCAAGAATGATATGAAATGAACGTATTTCCGAAGGTTTATTAAACATTGCGGTTGTATTAGACTGGCACTGAATGCAAGTCGCATCGGGCGGGAGGAGCAATTTTGGGATTTCAAACAGATTAAACCAATGGTTATCGCACATCAACTGGGTGGTAAGTGTTTGGGATGGATCGATGCGATCCTGTAGGAATTTTCTGTGTGGAGGAGAGATAAAAGTGTGAAACTGCCCATTTTGCACAACTTTGGCGTTTGGATGATTGCGCATCTTTTCCATGCGATTTGGGATATCAACCGTCAGATCTGAGAGTTGAACGCGAATTGTCTAGAATAGTTTAGGAGTTGCGTTGGAATGATAGGTGGGACTAGGGTTTATTATATGCGTGCAATGGGTTTTGACTTTATAAATAGACAATGGTTTAATTCAAAAACTTGGTTTATACGATGGGGAAGGGAAAGGTTTATTTTTGTATGGCGAATATAATTTTTTAATTTAAAAAATTTATGAAATGTTTCAAATAAAAACATATGCAGGTAGGCTTATTATATATTATTAGTTTTATCAAATGCACTACACACTTGTTTAAACTACATGGGGTGGGATATTTATTTAAGGATAGGTTTAGAATAATGGGTAATTGGGTGGGGTATTATATATTTGCACACATGGGGATATTTAACTTTGGTCTAAACTTAAAATAATGGGTTTTTGGGTTTATTTTAATATAAGGGTATTAATATATACGAGAGGGTGTAGTTAGGGATTTAATATAATAAGTTAGGTGTTAATATGAAAAAGGGATTTTAAAAGGAAACATAACACATATTATCTCTAAGTAAAGTATAAAATAAAGCATTGTTCATCTTTTATATTACTTCACTAATACTTAGGATAAATGTAATTTTGAGGGTTTTATGAATGATTTTAAAAAGAATGAAGTTAATTATTTTAGGGTTACAATTTTACTAAGTAAGAATGTGTTTTTACTTAGGAAAAAGGAGTTTTGATGTATGAATGAAGGGTAAATGCTGAGAAATGTGGATTTAATGCAAACACTCAATACTTTTGACTAAGCAATCATCGAGCCTTGGGTCCGGTCCCAACAAAAGTCAGAGAAATGCTCTGAGCCTTTTTGGATGATAATTTAGAATATTGAATACTTGTAGGGGAGGGGAAATTAGTGAATTTTTCCCTGATGATGTTTTATTACATGCTTACTCAACTGCTTTCTAACTACCCATCTTTATTTCTAACATTTTTTCTTTATTTTTGTATGTTCATTTAGGCTTGCAACCTTAAAACATTTTTCTTTCGAAACATAAGAACTATCTAAATCCACCTTATTTCATCCGAGGGCTCAGATTAAACTATTGAGCTCCTCATTATTCTCTACCTATCTACGGATTTGTCAAGTTTAATCTATTTGAAAAATATTTATTCTCTATCTAAACATGAAATTGAAAGCATGAAAATTTAAGATTAAACTATTTAACTGATCATGGATTATGGCATTTATTGACACTCTAAACATAATCATTATTCTTTGCAGTAAAAGCAAAAGTAGTGGAATTTGGACTTGCTCACTTTCAGGTCTTATTTTATCTCTTTTTCTTTTGGGGTATATGTTTTTCTAAGTCCTTTGATATTTATTTTTAGGACTTTTACCCTCTTTTTTCATTTTTTATTATTTTCAAATATGGGAAAACAACTTGCAGAAAGCAAGGTATGTACATATTTACAAGACTATCAATGTCAATTCAAAAATTATGAATCCTATATTTATAGGACCCTAACATGTAAATTACACAAGTGTAACTAAACAAACCCTGAGTTGTGAAATTCATGAATTATTCATGTATATTTTCAGCCAAGAATTGGCTGTAATTATACATGAACAATGGTGACTGATCCTTGCTAAAATTAGATAGGGACTGCATGATAGTTTCATCGACTGTCTGGTCATTTGAGTATCCTAACAGGTAAGAGAGAGGGTAAATACAACTTTTAGAAGCTTTAGGAAAAATGGAGAATGAGTATGGTGGATTCTTTTTAGAAAAATCGGTATCCTCAGGTAAGAACATTTCAAAAATCGCGGCTCTCTATGGGTAATTCAACTTACGGTAGAGATCCATAAGTGAAACTAGTGAAAAATGAGTCAGATAATCCGATTGAGGGATAAGAAGCATTTTATTAATTGTTTCCAGAGATGGTGATCAAAATGTTTCCATTCTGAGCCACCACTGCTCTCTTTATAGGATCATATTGAGCTTGGAACCAGGAGATGAGGTCAGGAAATGGATGGGTTTGTGGAAAACAAAAAAGTGGTAACATAGATTCCGAAAAAATGATGAGGTCTTGTTTATCAATGTGCTTCTTTTGGAGCCATAAGTGTAATTCATAGGAATTAGTTCCTGTAGCAGGTATCGTGATATGAAAAGGCATGCGAGAAAATTAAATCCGGTTGAGCTGATGGGCTTTCCTCTGCAACTGGGTTAGTGGACTTTGATTCTTCGACAACTTGTTTCTTAGATTTTGCTTCTTCTGCAACCTACTTCTTGTATTTTGGAGATTTAACAACCTGCTTTTAGTATTTTACCTTCGGGACCATTTTAATCAGAGAGATGGAATGAAAGTTAGAATATGATGGTTGGCTGACAGTAAAAACAGTGACAGAAAGATCTTCTGACAGGGGAAAGTGCGCAAATATGGCAACCTATAATCAACAGTAAAAATGAAGTAAAACTGGTAAAAGGCAAGTTTTGATGTGTTTTATAGGTTATGAGTGTGCTTAATGGTTTCATTATGACATTACCAGTTTAACGACTTGGGAGTGGTCAATAATGAGCGAGTTAAGTAAAAATAGTTAAGGAGAAAATGCGCAGGTGGAGAATGTTCAAATGACATGATGGGGTTTAATTGACTGAACGATAAATGGTTAAGGCATGGGAGAGAGTGTTTTTGCAAGAGTTTACTACTAGTGGATTTCAGGAGGGGTGGGGTACTTAGCGGTTTATGGTTTTGAGCGGGGGGTTGCGAAGTCATATGATGGTGACACGTATGCGGGGATGACGGCCATTAAAATTGTTTTTCATACCCCCCCCTTGCATTAACGAGAAATGGTCAAGGGGGGAGGGTGCAAAGTCAATCTTTGTTGTCAATCTTGAGCGAGAGAAAGATCCATCGTTGCAACTTGTGGTTGATTTATTGAGTGTGATAATACCGTTTGTCATTTTGCGACTGAGGTTTAAATATATAATGTGCTATGTGATTTTGTCGATTAACGAAAATTTAAATTCTTTTTAAAGGAAGTTAATCATTATTAATTTAATTTTTTTGGAAAATAGCGCATTTAAACATACGGCCATGAAAGTTATTTTTCAAGACTAAAGCATTTATATTTTTCTTATTTTCTTCCCTAACATTTTATTTTCTTTGCCTTCATTCTTTAGGGTAACTAGCTCTGACATTTTATTTTGACATGGATGTCTAAAATACAAAATTGTCCTAACATTTTTTTATTTTCTTTTCCATCCATATCCTAACTTAACATTTTTTTATTTTTTTAAACTAATATGCGAAGTTATCAAAAGCAAAATAATGTTACAACATTGGCTCCAGCTAGGGAATTCTTCTCCCTGTGGGATGCAGAGAACAAGCAGATCCATGTGCCTTCTCCTCAGGCTATGGATTCTTTGCTATCAGAAACAAAACAGACTTGAAATGATAAAGAAAAATGATAATGTACAATGATGATCTGGAATCTCTTTCAGTACTGTACAGTATATAAACCGTCCTTCAAGATTTTGTAGAACAAATGTGTTGTTACCTTTTACCTATGCAATGTTGAGTGGTCCAAACGAGAGATTGTCAAATTTTCCATGTTTGCCTTTGTCTTCCCTCCTATCATCCCATCTCAACACTAAATATCCTTCCCTAAAATTTCTTTCCTTAGCTTTTCTGTCAAAAATACTCTTCATCTTATTTTGATACTTTCCCAATTTGTATTAAATCTCATCTTTGTTCTCATTCAATTCAATAATATAATTATTCGCCTAGAGAAATCATCACGTTCATCAGTAGACTCTTGTAAAAATTTAAGAACAAGAAAATCCAAATTTGTAGGAAAAATAACCTCTTTACCATAGACCAATTGAAATGGAGATTTACCTGTTGATCTTTTGGGAGAAATCCTGTTTGCGAAAACTACATAGATGAGATGACTGTCCCAATTTTTCTTATGATCTTGTAATTTTTTCTTGATCACTTTAACTGGTCTCTTGTTAGATGATTCTGCAAGGCCATTTCCTTAAGGATAATAAGGGGTTGAATGATGCAATAAAATCTAATATTTTTGGAAAAAAACAATCATATTTATACTATTGAATGTTGTGGTATTGTCAATTACTATTTTTTGACAGAAACCAAATCGAGAGAGAATATTTTATTCAATAAATTTGATTCCTACTGAATCCGTGGTCTTTTTTATTGGAATGGCATCCACCCACTTGGTGAAATAGTCTATGGCAGTTAAAATCCATTTGTGCTAATTACTTGAAGCTGGGTGAGTTTCCCCTATAAAATCTAGTCCCCATTGAAGGAATGGTGTTGAGACAATCACTGGAATTAGTGGAAGAGGTGCTAGTTTTTACTTACTAGAAAACATCCGACATGGAACACAGGCTTTGACCTTTGCTCCCACTTGTGAAAAAAGAGTCGGAAAATAGAATTCTTCTCTTAGTATTTTGTATGTTGTAGCTCTCCAAGCACAATTCCCCCCACATATCCCTGCATGAAACTGATCAATGATTCCTTCTATTTTTGTTTCTTTTAAACAGAGTAACAGAATGTTGAGAGGATATTCCCAGTAAAAGTTAGGATTGATAATACAATATTTGATATATTCCTGTTTAATTTTTTTGCATTAGATTTTTGAAAACTAAGTGGGACAATCAAAATTGATCAAAAAATGTACAATATCTGCATAACAATCTGATAGTACAAACTTTTCATCAATGTGAACAAGAACTGCTTGAGTTGAAGGAGAAATTTCTTGTGGGTTCTTCCCTTGAGAATCATGGGAAGGTTCTTGTGGATTCTCCCCTTCTGAATTTAAGGAAGGTTATTGTGTATTCTTCTAGGAGATTTGAAAAACATAATTTATACCTAACACTTTGCAATTGGATTCAGCTAACAATTTAGCTAAACCTTGTCCCTTTACTAGCTTAGTGGTTTTAATAGTGAGGTCAAACTCAAGGATTTGAGTGATCCATCTTTCTCTTCTTCCATCAGTATCTGGTTGGGTAAGAATAGTTTTTACATCATCATTAGGGACATAAGCTATAATGGTACAATGGAGAACATATATTATGAAATATTTTAGGGATTTGACTAAGGCATAAGCTTGTTTTTCGATAATATCATACTCGAGTTCAACATCTTGCATGACTTTGCTCAAAAATGCTATTGGATAATCATGATAATCTTCATTTTTATACAAAAGGACACCATCAAGGGTGGTTTCAGAGGCAAAAGAGAATATGTTGAAAGGTTCAGAGTAGTTTGGGTTGGCTAAGGTAGGAGCTTCAGAGATGGCCTTCTTTATTTGATATAAAAAATATCAAGCAGGAAGGGTCCACTTAACTTCATGATTTTTCTTGAGCCTATCTATAATGTCTTTAACTATTTCAACATATTTAGTGATGAATATTCTCAGGAAGTTATTTTTTCCTAAAAGGGCTTAAATTTCTTTCTTATTTCTAGGTAATGATAATTATGGAATAGCATGGACCCTTTTTGGATCTATAACTACTCCATCATTTGAAATAATATGGCCCAGTAAATTTCCTTCTTTGATGTCAAACAAGGACTTATTAGGATTGAGAGATATTCCAAACTTTTTGCACCTGTCAAAAACTTTCATCAACTGTTTTAAATGTTCCTCATCTGATTAAGAAAAAATAGCTAAATCATCAAGATAAATAACAAGATTTTTATTTACCTTTCCAGCAAAAACTAAGTCCATAGCTCTTTGAAACGTTTCTCCTACATTTGATTGGACAAAGGGCATACTGGCATACATAAATGTACCCCATGGTGTGTTAAAGGTCATATTCTCTCTGTATTTTGGACTTACCATTATCTTATTATAACCAGAGAAGCCATCAAGCATGGAAAGTATATTATCACCTGAAATCCTTTGGAGTAACTGGTTCATCTTTGGAAGTGGATATTTATCTCTTAGAGATGATCTATTTAATAGGTTTCTGAACTCCACATAGAATCAAATTTCACCATTCTTTTTCCGACAGGAACTGAATTGACCACCCAATCAGAGTATCTTAATGGAACAATTATTTGGGCATCTAAAAGTTCCTTAAGTTCTTTTTATATGGTAGGAAGTAGAACTAGATTAATCCTTCTTAGTTTTTGTTGATAAGGTTTTGCTTCAGGTTTTAATGGGATTTTATGCTCTATCAAAGTTGTGTCATAAGTTTTGAAATCAACATAAGACCAAGAAAAAACATCTTTGTAATTCTTAAGAAGTTTAATGTATTCAGATTTAACTTCAGGAGTTAAAGATGAAAAAATTTTAATATTTTTAATCTCTTCATCAGTGACAATATTAGTTTCTTCAATATCATCTCCTGGAAAAGCAAAGAGTGGATTTCGAGGGACATCATTTTGATCAAATATATTTTCTAAAGGAACAAGGCCTCTAGGAATAAAATTATTTGACAATTGTATAATATCATGATCAACTACTTTTGTACTTAGATCTGAATTTTCTTTTTCCTTAGTAGCTTCATTCATGTCTGATTTATCTTCTTCAATTTGTAAGACTGAAAATTCATCAATAACTTGGAGAAAGGATTTCAGATGTTCATCGTCTTCAAATATTTTCCAATATTTTAGATTATCTGGAATGTATGACCTATATTTGACTTGAATTTGGTATTGTATTTGAATTTGGTCTGGTATCTTAAAATAACTGGCAAAAATAGCTAAGGAATATGCATGAATGTTTTTATTTCTAGGAATGAAAGTTATATTAGAAGCATTAAAGGAGTTTTCAATGGTATCCCAAAATTCATTTATGTAATACCTAAGCCTAGGATTCTTTGTTTGACAAACATTCCTAACCTGTCTTACTATGAGTTCTGAATCAGTAAAGATACTTAAATTTTGCACCTTTAAAATTTTAGCAAACTGTAATCCTAGAATAAAAGCTTCATATTCAACAACGTTATTTGTGACCCCAAAATCTAACTTGCATGTTTGAGTGATGTTTCCTTTCTTATGTGATATTAAAACAATACCTTCTCCAACTCCATATTCAGAACAAGATCCATCAAATAAAAGTTTCCAAATATCAGTTTGAATAGATTTAGGAGTTTCAACTACATCCTTAAAGTTAAGCTGATAATTTTGTGAAGTGTTTGAAGATAGTTGAAAAAAACTAAAGTCTTGGTCAATTGCATAAATGGGATGGTTGCTAGCTTGATCTACTTTGCAGACAGTATTTAAAAATATTACTTCCTTGTATAACCTAAGGTTTTCTCCCCCATATACAGGAATAGTGGAAAAATACATATCCATTTGAAGACTCCCTCCTAGTTTGGCACAACATGATATTTATAAAATAATTCCAAACTTCGGGGGAATATCAGTGACTACTATTTCTAATACAACACATTTGACTGGTATTTGGTGTAAGGTCACCACTAGGTCTTTTATAAGTCCCAAACATTGCACTATTTTAGAATCAAAAGTATATAGGTCATGATAAGTTCGATTAATTTCAAAATTAAGTTTTTCCGTAATAACCTTTGGCATTAGATTATGTGAAGATCCATAATCCAACATACAATTGTATAATAAAGAGTGATGTACTTTCAAAGTCACATATAAAGGTGGTATGGATTCATCGATCATGTAAAAACTAGGACCACAAGCTATGGTGGGTCTCTCATTTTGTAGAGTAATAATGTCTCCTTCAACATTTTTGGATCCATTTTGAAACTTGACTCTTATATCTAGGGTTTTTAGAAAGTTATGAAAGTGGAATAGGAATTTTAACTTTTCCTAGCTCTTTTTCAACATTAAATGCAGTCAATATAGTTTTATCAATTTGTGAAGTATCATTTGGCTGATTTAGAGGTTGAATAGAAGTAGTTTGAGTTTCAAAAGTTTTCACTTGAGGTTCAATTATGACAGGGTTTTTAGGAGTTCTACCAGGACCTACTCTAGGTCTTAAGTCATAACTTTTGTTAAGTTCCGCAATCAAAAACTCAGAAAAGACTTGATATTTAGAGACTTGAGAAGTGTCTGGTTCTTCTTGAGATATTTGACTCTGAGGAACAGGGACAATGGAATTCTAAATAGATGTATTGTCCAAATTATTAATATCTTCAATGGTTTATAAAGTATTATCATTAGGTTGATGATCATCTATCAACAACGGTGTTGGTACTTATTGATCATTGTTTGGTTTGTGAAGAATTTGTAATTGAGGGGCCTTTTTGAACTAACTTTGAACCTATGTTTAGGGTCTAGCAATAGTTTGTTGGATTGTTCTAGGTTGTGTTTCAATCTTAGAAATCCTGTTTAAAAGGTTTCTAATAAGTGATGTGATTTCATTTATTTTTGAGTCTTCATTTTTAGAATTAGAAGAAGAAGAAGCTTCTTGATTTGATTTAAATTTTCTTTGAGATTTTTCATATTTAGCTTTTATCTTAGCTGAGGCAGACCTATTTTCTTCAACATCTATAGGATTTTTCTACATGTCTTCTAAGATGCGAGATGTCCTTTCTCTTAACATGACAGCAAAATCATCTTCAAAGGATTTTGAAAATCTAAACTTCGCTGCTGCTACAAGGGGTTTACAATCAGGAGGCATCTTATGATAAATTTTATTAAATATTTTGATATAATCAGCTACCGGTTCACCATAATCTCTTAATCTCTTCAAATTATATTAATAAATAAACATAATCCGTTTTCACACCCAATTGATTTTTAAAAATAGTGGCCATTTACCCCCATGATTTAATGGAATGAGTTGGTATCTGTCTAAACCAAATCCTAACATTTCCTTCTAGAGATTGCAGAAACAATCTCATATAAACATTTTTATGTTCTATGTTCATGTTATCAACAAAATCTAGAAATGTTGTTGTATGATCTTCAGCTCACAAACCAATTTCTCCGTTAAATATGGGAAGATGTTTTAGATACCTAGCATGAAAATCATTGATTAGATTAGGGAGTAATAAGACAACATATCTTGCTTGTACAATGGGTCTAAAAGAAGCCATACTTGAAGATGTAGATGTCGAAGATTCAGTAGTGGTGGTTGTAGAAGAAGAAGTAGAAGTTGAAGATGAAGATGGGGAGGAAGGAGGTGAAGGAGGTGAGGAAGGAGGTGAATAAAAAGGTGGAGAATGAAATGGAATGGAAGGTCTTCTTAGGGATATTAAAGGTGTTCAAGTGACCAACTTTCGAACTTCTTCTTCTCCTTCTTTGTGCTCAAATAAAGGATTAGAATAAAAAGAAAAGAGATATTTTGGTTGTGCAGAAGTAGATGGTGGAGAGTATGTGATAGGGGATATGAAGTTAGTAAGTTTGAATCCATGCAAATTTAGATTCAAATCCTATTATGATATAGGAGATTCAGAAGGTGCCTTAGGTAATTTATGGGACTCCAAAGAATGAACTAATAAGGAAGATTGAAAATTCACTCCTTTGAATACTAATTCTTGTACTCTAAGAGGTATATATTTTGTTTCTAAAGGAATAGGTCCAGATCTGAAAGGATCAGGAACTATTATGGTCTCCTGTATAGGGATAAAAGAGGTATTTTGATGTCTTCTTCTCGAAGAACCTTGCCTAACCAGTCTCTCTAGATCTCATTAAGGTAAGACAATTTCAAAGTTAGAAAGAGACCTGGTATACTTTGAAGGAGCAACTTGGGTTCAGTGAAGTCGCGAGGTGAAAATTTTTGACCTTACTAGACCTTTAATCACCTTTAAACGAATAGCGTTTTATCATTGTCCCAGGGAAAACAAATCAAATTTTGTTCCCCGAGAACAATGCCAATATGATGCTTTCCTTTGAGATAATTGGGGTCAATAATTATGCCAAAGAATCTATAATGTTTTGTTTTGTTTTTTTTTGGAATTTTGGATGACCGATGTATAATTTTTTTTTTGCAAATAGTTATTCTTAAAATATTTTAGATAATATCAGAAAATATGACTAAGGGCTGCGTGTTTGTCTCACGCAATTATTTTATATTTTTTAAATGGTTAAGTAGATTTATGTAAGAGGATCTGATAATCTATTATTCAAATCACAGAAGTGTAACTAAACACACCCTGAGTTGTGAAATTCATGAATTATTCATGTATATTTTCAGCCAAGAATTGGTTGTAATTGTATGTGAACAATGGCGACTGATCCTTGCTAGAAATAGATAGGAGCCCTATGATGGATTCATCAACTGTGTGGTCATTTGAGTATCCTAATAAGTAATAGAGAAGGGAAATACAATTTTTAAAAGCTTCAAGAAAAATGGAGGATGATTATGGTGCATTCTTTTTAGGAAAATCAACATCCTCATGTAAGAAGATTTAGAAAATATGGGCTCTCTATGGGAAAGTCAACTTATGGTAGAGATCCATAAGTGCAGCTAGTGAAAAATGAGTCAGAGAATCAGATTGATTAAGGTGCATAACAACTCTCTAGATTTTTTTTAGGAACTTTTGGACCCGTTGTTAGCCGAGAAGCTTGGTAATTCACTTGTTATTCTCGACCACACAATTTTTTATTAGAAGGACACATGGGAGTTTATGTGCATAACTAAACTGACGTGGTTTCCATAAATCAAAAACACCTTGTAATTTCTCTTTTCTCAGTTGATTGGTGTTAGATAAATGGCAATTAATTAGATTCTCGTATCGCGACATTATCATGTGATTATTATTATGTGTTCTTATGTTTTATCTTTTATCATCAAGGCTAATTCCAAAAAAATAGAAAAGGACACAAGATGTAGGCATGATGTGAGGGAAAAACCCCACTCTTTGGGGAAAACCCAGTGAAAATTATTTCTTCAATAGGTTCAAGATGAGATGACCAAGACCCTTAGATTACATGATTCCCTTCACCATGTTAGCATCGAGATCACCATGACACCGAGATCTCATTTACTTGCACCAAAAATTCATCCTCATTACTTTGACCAATATTGAGGTAGCACCATAGCACTAAGCGTCATAGCAACATAGCAACTAAGCGTCATGAGTGAGACATCAAGGCATTCTTGTAGCACCGAGTTTATGTATCATAGCACCAAGAATAGATACATCATAACACAACATCATGTCACAACATAACACCAAGAGTAACATCATGTCACATAATCATGTTTTAGCATCAGATGACCCTTACACCAAAGAGCGTAGAGATCTTTGTATCTCAGAAGATGTCATCATACCATCGAGTCATTGCACGAAAACAATTTCACTGAGTATTTGTACTATTGTACCTTCACCAAGCCTATAATATGAACCTTAATTACAGATAGAAGTTTGAAACATTTATGTGTGAAATTTTAAACTTCAACTGGGTATTTATAATGGTTCCTCCATAGAATGAGCCAACATGACAGTGTGAAGTGTTGTGTCTTAATTTAAGCTAACTCAAAGACTGATTGATGCCGACTTAAGGAGGAAATTTTTATTACTTGTATCACTTGAACTTGAGGGTTTTATTTGAAGTAGATTTAGCTGAAGAGACCGAGGATGATGACCTTGAAGAAGATGACTTGATGGAGGAGCCTTTCGAAAACCTAATGTTACATTATTTAAAAGCCAAAAAATTGGATCAATTTAAATCTGTAACAACTAACCTAGAAGTCCACAATTGGGACTTTATTCTATATACAACCCAACATGAAACTCATGCTTTAATATGTCATATAATAATAATCTATGAAGAACTTTAGGCACCACATGGTCATGGACTAGATTCATGACTAGGGAAATCTATCCATTTGGTCACTTTACAATTTAGGCACTACAATGCCACAGACTAAATACCTGACTAGGGAAATCTATTTGAGTGGGTCTAAGATGGTCTAAATACTTCAGCCACTCTAAGTACCATCATGTTTACTTTCTAACCATCAATGCAGGAATCTAGGTTTGTGATGCAAGGTCAGAGCTCTATGACCAACGCCACCCTCCCTACTTCGGAAACTAGACATCAAAATAGTTCTAACCATATGTCCTCCCAAGAAATTCTTCACTCACGAAACCTCAACACACTTGAAACAACAAATCAAGTATAATCAATCTCTCTCAATCAATCTGATTGGTAACCAAAATGCTATCACATCCTTCGATAGATTCACCTGTATAAACACAACCCCAATCAGAAATAAACTTTCAAATACATAGTCAAAGCAAACCTTTCAGGTTTTTATGTATCCTCCCTCTTAACTAGGGAGAGTTATGACATATCCTTCCTCTTAACTAGGGAGAGATCCCTCTTAACGTAGGGAGATTGACTTTTTTCCTTAGATGTTGGAGAATTTTTCATGGCTTCATTTCTTCTCATCATATTAACTTTTCTTACGACATTCTTCACCAATATGATGTACCTGCACAACTTAGATAACAAGTACAACCAATTCTATATAAGAATGAAGTTAGTCATAAAACATGAAAAACATCAAACATGTGAAATGGTAGAGAAATAACAAATATAAGGTAACAATACAATTTAGAGGAGATCAACTATCCTTACTACAACAATGACCATTTAATAATATGCAAAATTTTCATTTACTTAATATATTTCAGATGCTATATAAGGGGCTGTTTTTGTTTATCCCACTTAATATAGTCCAAAAATTAGAATGTTGATGTGAGTATGCATATTTTCTGAAGTATGTTGGAATAGTTAGTATTGATTAGGGAACAATTTTCTTATTTTTCTTAGGATACTATATTACACATATAATGTTGCGATATGATACATATGATATGACATTTTTGAATATATAAACCATCTCTTATATTTAATATAAAATCCGTTTGTTTTTTTTCTTACTCAAGAAAAAAAACCAATCATACCTGTAATGTAAGAAAATTTCACGCAATGGTACGTGGATTCAATAGCGACGGTGTGGAATATAGCAATTTTCTTAGATTAGCCAACACATAAATATAGTTATTTCATCACCTTCCTTATTCAAAAGCAAGTGTAAATTCTGGGCCAATTTAAAAATACTGTAAAGAAAATTGAAAGTGATTTCAAAACTGTTTTGTAAAGCATCACACAATCTTGACCCTCGAGACTCAGCCTAACATCATCAATTCTAGCGAGAAGCCGCCATTGTTGTGACGTCGCTAAGCAACTGCCTAACATGTGTACCGTATTTGTTTGCCTTATCACTTTGACGAAAATCTACAAAAACTCTAATCTCTTTTTGTCTCAATTTTCTACTACTGCATCTCAGAAGTTCAGCTGTAATAATTAAACCGAATCGAACGTGAGATGTTTTGAATCTGATCCCTTCGAGAACCAGTTCCACCATTCGAACGATATCTTTGACTATGTCCAATTGTTGAAGCCTTTCCTTCTGCTTCATATACTTATAAACTTGGGAATCTTTAGCCTTCACTAAGGCTTCAATTAATTCCAACCCTCGGTTAAGTGCTTTACAAATACAATGTGCCGCCGCTCCTTGTGGGGAAGAAACGAGATATTGTTCTTGGTAACGGGAAATGCAGAGTATTACAACTTTCACAAGAACGTCGACGTACTTGTCAAAAAAGAGCAAAGTAAACCTCCTCCACATCCACGCTGCCTTCAGGATCCCCATCCCATTGTACAGATCTTCATTTGTGATTGTATCACTCGAATTGTGGCGCCCTAACAATTTGAGGGTAATTTGGATGACACAATGAAGGATTGTCATTCCGTTGTTTAGATGAGGATAATCAATGTTGTGATAAAACATCTGATAGTAAATTTTTAATACCATACTCTGGATTTTCAAATACCGGTGATGTCCAAGCTCAGACAGAATCTGTACAAACGCCAGTATAGAGTATTCAGGTAATGTCATCAAATCTCTCACTTTAAAACCAACGATAGCGACTATCTTGGCCACTTCTTTGCACACTTCCTTGCTTTCTTCATTTGAAGAGTAGGAACGCTCCAGTTTTGTATCGACCACCATGAACAAGTATTGGTATCCATCGATTGACGAAAATCTATCCCTGTTCGATTCCCCGTACTCGCAATAAAGACGGATAAGGTTGAGCTTCTGCCACAACACCTTCCAATCCGTCTCTTTCTTATTTTCCCGCTCCTTCTGAGAAATATAACGATAATGGTATACCAAATCCTTCAGCAGACATGTCATTTCTGTCTGGGTTAAGAGTTTAGTATAATCGGGAATTACGTGAAGTCCTGGGATTCTGTTTTTGATGATGTATCGGCGCATCTCTCGTCTCAACTCAGTCTGGGGGATGGCATTCTTAATGTGGAAGGGCTGGCGAGTATATGGGTTGATGGCCTTATGTTTGGTTACCCAAATTGTCTCAAGTGTCCTGCGGTTGTATAGTAGTTGAGCAGGGTCTTCTTCAAGCGGAAGTCGAATGGGATCGTAAGCAAATTCTTGGAACACCACATCTAAATATTCTTCCGGAACATGACCATCTGAAGCCATTTTGGGATTGCTTAGCAGAGATAGATATGCGAGTAGATCATAAGTAGTTGTGATCGAGGGTTTCTTAAATAAGGATAGAGTAGCATGTGAATTCCAATTTAGAGTAGTTTTGTCGGTTTCATATATGATTTGTGTTAAAGGCCGATGTGCGTTTTGCGTTAAATGTCTTTCACATGCCCAAGGGTCTCGTTTCTTAACTTCTTGGCATCCGACGTATCTAAGGATGGCGATTACATAGTTGATCACCCATTGGTTGTATATTTCTTGGTTATGAGCATACTATCGTGTTTTTGGTACATATGTTTATGGCATTTGTGTTAAATCTCATGGTAGGGTATATATGTACATGGCATTTGTGTTATATATAACACAAAAGGATATATGATGTGTTATTAGGGTCACTACGACTACGAGAGGTGTTTTACATTTGTTTTTTTATGTTGGATGTCTGGTAGGACATATTTAATGATTGGATGGGTTATCATTGAGACAGAGGTATAATACTTGGGACATTTTCTTTCTAAGGAAGGCATAGCATTGGATCCAGAAAAGATAAGGGCTATCATGAAGTGGGAATCTCCTAGAAATGTGGATGAGGTAAGATCATTTATAGGGCTAGCGTATTATTATACGAGGTTTATTAGGAACTTCTCTCAGATTGCATATCCTATTATGTCATTGTAGAGGAAAGGTAAGCAATTTGAATGAACAGAGAAATGTGCAGCGAGTTTTGAATAGTTGAAGAATTAATTGACAAATGATCCATTGTTAAATATTGCATATCCAGACAACAAATTTGTGGTGTGTACATATGCTTGTAATGGAGTACTCGGTGGAGTCCTTATGCAGGAAGGATGGTTGGTATGCTATGAATCAAGGAAACTGAATAAGCATGAGAATAATTATCTGTCACGATCTTGCGTTGGCAATGATCATCCATGCATTAAAGATGTCGAAACAATATCTTCTTAATAGGAATTTTTTATTGATGAGTAATCACAATGGATTGAGGTATCTATTTGACCAATCGAATTACAGGTAAGTTGAATTCTAGGCAACCTATATGGTTGGCCATGATCAGTGAGTTTAACTTTGAGATTAGGTACATCAAGGGTAAAGAAAACATGGTTGCATATGCTCTTAGTAGGAGGATATAGGTAAATCATATAGAAGTTGTGAGTTATTATGGGACAAACTTACAGGATCACATCTTAGAGGGATGAAAGCAAGATGGAAGGTACATGGAGCTTAGGCACAGGTTACAGCAGGGTGCAATTGATTATGATGTGGATTATCATCTTACAACAAATGGTTTGATTATATTTAGGGACAAGATATATGTGCTAGAAAACAATGATCTCAAGAATACTACCTTTTGAGAGTTTCATGCAAAATCGTAATCAGGTCACCTAGGATACTAGAAGACATTGACAACAATGAAGAAGTTTTATCATTAGCCGAATGTGAAGAAGTACGTAGCAAAATTTTTAGCTATATCTTTGGACTGTCAACAGGTGAAGGGAGAGTGTAAGCACCTAGATGGACTACTACAGTCAATTTTGATTCCACAATGGAAATGGGAGCTAATTTGTATGGATTTCATTACAAGTTTTTTGAGAACATCTAGACAACATGATTCCATCATGGTCATGGTAGATAGATTGACCAAGGTAGTGCACTTAATTCCAGTGAAGTATACGTATTCAACTAGTGATGTTGCACAAGTATTCATTCGAGATGTGGTGAGGTTACATGGTGTTCTGTGGAATATTTTGTCATACATGGATGGAAAGTTCACTTACATTTTTTGGAAGGAGTTGTTTGAAGGTTTAGGGACATATTTCGCCTTTAACACAACTTACCATATGCAGACAAATGAATAGACATAGAGGGTAAATATGATATTGGGGTACATGTTGAGAATGTATTGAATGCACCCATAGAGGAGATGGGAGTAGTACCTTCCATTGGTGCATTTCTATTTTAACAATAGTGATAGCAATATTCACTCGATTAGTGTGTTTGAGGAATCTATGGTTGAGTTGTGTAGTACTCCCCATCGTTGGAGCCAGTCCGGTGAATAGAGGTATTGATAGGACTAGATATGATTGAGGAGGACCTTACATCATTTCGGTCTTCGATTCTTGATTATGGGTTTGTCTGATGAGAGTTTTTAGTCATGGTGAAAGCAAAATGTGGTTCCTGGTGCAAGTTACTTCTTCATGGTGGAAATGTCATTATGTAGTGTTAGAAATTTTATGGTGTAAGTGGCATGTAAAAAATGTAATGTTCCTAAATCCTATGGTGGAGACCTATGCTTAGTGGCTAAACTACATGGTCCTAATCCTATGCTAAGACCTAAACAAAGAAAACCTATGGTGAGAGTGCAAATGTTATATAACAATGTTAAAACTATGATATAAACCTTGCGGAATTTGTAAAAAATTATAATATATAATAGTCAAACCGGAAGTAGCCTGACCGCAACAGAAGGAGTTTAACTGTCGGTCAATATAACAGTCGGCCAATATAACATGTGAACAATTGGATTTCAGCTATGAACGCACAGTTTCCGAAACCACCAGAGCCTGAATGCCTATGTGGTAGTCAGTAGTTTGACCGTCGAGAGCTGTCACATGTCAAATAGTTCAACCTCCACCGATAGCCAAGACTGCATATAAGGTTTATATTTGGGTTTTATGCAATATGTTATTTTAGTCCACCATGTAACCTAATGCCAAGGTGTTCCAC
>CM076577.1:1478420106-1478515514 GCA_034641835.2 Pinus albicaulis
ATGGAATAGCAAAGCAAATAAAGGATTGAACAACAATTCTGAAATAGAACAGCAAGTCTAAAATGGAACAGCAATTGAATAACTAAGTCCCGCAGGTTGTAACCAAACTTAATCTATTAACTCAAATGCATTCTTTGCAATCAAATAACATTCTTTCACTCTAAAAGCAATTCACACAAATCACACTAATGGAACAGCAATAACTATTAATGAATTATGGAACAGTACTGATAAATCAGAAACGCGCACAACACGAACGTTTAGTATAACAGCTCTGTAACAAAACAGTAAGAACATGCAATTAACTCTTGAAAGGATTAATAACTTGATGCGGAGTCAACACACGATTCTATCTGTAAAAAACCTCAATGATTCAATCTTTAACAAAGCATGTAATATGAACTTATAAAGCATATCAAATTACCAAATAACAATGATAAACAAACCACACAAAAGTCAAGTCGTAATGGTACAGAAGCAAGTGTCCTTCGGGGCCGGGCCCTTAGCCTCCAAGGATACACCGCTTTAAGTTAATCCAGACGCAGAGATGAAATAATCACCAAGCTTTTATTAATGCATCGGTCAAAAATACATTGAACCAGTTCTCAACGAGACTCAATAATCAAAGTTGATGTTTTACAGAAAATTACATAAAAGCGTATCCTATCTATCAAGCTAACAGTGTTGTCCCTTTATATAAAGGTGATGGCGGAGATGTCCAAGTAACATGATAAATAAAGCAGCGATCCCTCAGGATCGAAGATCCTGAGGGATTCGCCAAACTGTTAATTCTTCATCCTTTCCTTTCTTTGGCGCCGAGCTGGTGTCTTCTCCTTCTTTTCCGAGCCGATTTGCTGTAATCTATTTAGCCTTGTTTGCATTCGGTTCTCGTTCAGAGGGACAGCAGTTATCTCGACTTTGTCCTTTCCTTTGGAACGGAAATTCCTCGTTTTCTCCTTTTCCTGTACAGAAAATAACCATTATCAGTGGCTAAGTCTTGCATATCAATTCTCACATGTTTTGTTATGGTTCCTTATTACTTTCCAAATTCATGATACAAAAAGGTTCACAAATTCTATTAAAAAGCCACTGAAATAGTCATCAAAAGCATACCTCCAGCAGATGGCTACACCTCAAATTTCTGCTCTTACTCTCCTTGAGCAGGCAGAATGATGAACCTGTAGGCAACTCAACACAATCATTGAAACCAAATCTTATGATAATAAACCAGGCAATATTTATCCTTTCTAATGTTTGCAGAAGAATGCTGAAGGGGTCTTGAAAATCCTGCAACACTGGCTTATCTGGAGATCCAGCTGCAAAAATACTAGTAATCACCTCACTCTGATCTGAAAGGAAAATTGATTTCTGAGGGATATAAATGCACAGATCTTCCATCTGAGTGTTAGCTGTAGGTTCCTTGACCATGAGAAATTCTGACATATACTCTTCAACTTCATGATCTAGATCATTTTTAAACAAAAAACAATCTTCAAAACTATCAAACATGACAACCTTATCATCTTTGTGAAGGAAAAAATTATCTGTTTGCTGATCTACACAACTGATTACAAGACAATCATCTTTTTCAATAGAGGAAGAAATTTCACCAACACTTTCCTGATTATGTATGCACTGCAAATCTGTTGTAGTTTTGGCTGAAACATGACCTTTCAAAAGTAGATCTATCTCATCTTCAGACAAAGGAGACAATGCCTTTTGTTTTCCGCTAAACAAGAAGTTATCTTCATATGATAGGGCTTTCAAACTATCGTTTACCGAGCTATTGAAAGGAGATTTATCACTTACTTGCATGAAGATCTCATTCTCGATTTTAATCAATCGATCGGATTGTAAGTCTTCATGAAGACTTATGTTCTAATGATGAGTCGACGTGATGACTCGAGAACATTTGGATCCACATCGTGTCTTCGCATCCCGTGTGATGATATCAACAGAAGACAGAAGTTCATCTATAGTGGCTTTAGCACAAGATATCCTTGGTAATCCCTGATCTCAAATCAATCAATCAAGTAGCCGGAGGGGACATTATCACAACTGCAATTGGAACTAGACTTACTTGCATGTCATTGCCTTCCGTGCGTATCCGAATGACATTCGCTTTCATTATTTTCGCTCATATGGCCATCAACCTGCTGCAAAGTCTCCTGAGCACCTTGATAGGTATCCTTTAGGTTCTCTTCATGTTGCTGAAATGGATTCTCATATAGAGCCTCCATGATTTCATCATTCATGAAATTATCATCTTCATAATATCTCTCCAGGATTTCAATAAAAGAATAAGCATGTTTGCAACAGTCATGAACTAAATTTAATGATGGATAAGATACTTGATATCTTTCAATGAACATAGCATGAAAATCCTCCAAACAATATATACAGGCCAGCGGCAAATTTTCATACCAAGATTGGGCTTCACCTTCCAGAGTAGCCAGGAATATCTTCATCAAACAATCTTCAGGAAAAGCCACCTTCAACTTGCGAATATGCATGTGAAATCTAATCAGATGTAAAGCAGCATCTTTCTTACCATCATCGTTAAAAGTAGGCAGATTCCTGGACCAATCTACCTTGGGCATCTTATTCGGAAAAGCTGGAATGTGATCTCGGCTCATGGGAGCATATCTTCTCGTGATTCGGTCCATCTTGAAAATCTCACAGCTACTGATCTCCCTGCAGTGAAGTCACCATGAAGCATCGATTTCTGGATTTGTTCAGTGAATGAAGTCACCAGGTGAATGATTTCAGCCTTGCGATGTCTGACCGTTGTTCACCATCAACGACCAGATCTGAACTTGATACACGTACTGGGGCAATTTATAAGTTAAGTACTACGATTACAAGTTATACCGGAGATCGACTGAAGCAGCGTTTATCTACTTCGCTGATGCATAGCAACAACGTTTCGAAGGCTACCTGGCATGACTTCAGACTCCGTCTATAACAAGCAAACCATTGAGATCTTCCCCAGTATGGTCGCCACTATGTTAGCACTCAAATCTACCTCAGGCTGAAATGAAGTAAAACTCAAGGCTACATCAAACCACGCTCAACCTCGTAGCTAGCCCTACGAGGACAGGAGAGGGCTCTCTCCGTCAATCTCGAGAAAATAAGCAATAAGATGCGAGATGACTTACAATAAGAACTGATTTTAGGCTAGTAAAGAGATAGGTATGTTTGGTTTTTTGGTTTTTGGGTTTTCGCTGGAGTAATGGGAAAACAAAATTTTGGGACCCGGGATAAGGTCGACCTTTGCAGTAGTTTCAAGCCGGGGAAAGGTAGGTGATGATCTTTGATAAGCCTAATTGGATTTATGGATAGATTAGACCGACGAGGAGCTGAAGAGGGCAAAGAAGAACTTGGATCCTCCCAATAGCAAAACACAGAACTAATCGAATTCAAAGGCTAAGCATCGTAAACAATGGATTCAACCTTAATCACTCATTCAATTTAGTTCAGAAGCATAATGAAACGATGGCATACATTAAACATGAAGAAACTTACAGTAAACCAAGGAGAAACATCATCAAGAACAGAACACCACCAGGATCCCAACAAGTGCCGCAAAACCTCTGATCTTTCCTTAGCCAAAATATGAAAAATATGTACAATGATATCAAAAGTATCCCAAGAGTCCAACCTGTAGAATGCCTCAGAAATTACAATACATAGATCACTCTAACACCTTTCCCCACCTCTAGGGGTCGAATTCCCTCTTCAGGGATCAGTTTCAACCAATTCTAATCATGGAACTACAATCTAGGCAGCTAACAACTTGCCTCTAAAAGAGTGGAAACTGATCCATTACATGATTTTTTACTCATTTGAGAGTGAATCTTCTAGAAGAGATAAAAAAAAGCCAAAGTTACATATCAAACATGAATTTACATCATAAAAACCCAAAAATTCTATCCATAAGCAAAACTGGTCCATAATAGGCGAAATACTGAGCTGGCAGCTGAAATTCAGAAAAATTTCTAGGTGGGTCGCTCCTGAACTGCGTGGGTCGCTCATGTTCCAGGCTGATTTTGAGGTAGCTCCCGGCATCCAAATTGAGCTCATGATAGCTCGTTGGAAAGCCCTGGATGTCTACTTTCCAACCCAAGTAGAATTTCTGAATTTGGAGTTGATTTGACCCTTCAAAACCTCATTCTCCCAGAGGTACTTCCTGCTGGTGCAAAAGGTGGCAGCAAGGTGATTTTCATGGTGTTTTTGAGCTGTTTGACCATCCAGATTTTGTTGAAATGCTAAGTTGACTTCAGAGGATGCATAATTAACCATGAAAAATCCAAAAATGTAAAAATCTCCTCCAGCAAGTGTCTCAAAAAAATGCGAGCGCATGAGCGCGCGACCCACGTAGCTGCAAAACCTGTTTTTAAGACCAAAAATTTGAAAACGACAAAATTTTCTCCGAATTTGCCCAAATTCGGAGTGGAGGTCCTCCATCATGTGTCTTGCTCATTCAATGAAGCCTCGGCCAAAATCCGGAGTGGATCAGGCCTTTTCCGCCATTTTAGTGCTCTCCTGGTGCATGCAGCTCCTGTGGTGAAAACACTGTCTGAGCTTGCATGTGTTGGTCTCTATCAGATCCCGTGAATGTACCTGCGCTGTGTGAATGTACCTGCGCTGATGAAGAAGGCGAGACCCCTTCCACGCCATGTGGAGATAGTACTCGTCGTGATGTTGAAACAAAGCTCTGTGGCTTCTCTAATATGTTACCACTACTGGTGCACTGGTATGCTCCATCTCAGTGCATCAACCTCAACGATTGAGTCACTGTCCGACTCCTGCTCATACTCTGACTCTGTCTCTGTCATGGCCTGGAACAAGATATTGGCACTATGTATACTGATATAGATGCAGTGAAAAGAGAGTTATGATGTATGTTTAACACTCAACCAATATCCCACCGCCAAAACACCATCAAGGAATCAAATTATGGATAAAATCTCTGCTTCAAATGGACTGAAAAGGCACCATCTCTGTTTTGAATGCAAATGAAATTTTTACCAAATAGGAGCAGGCAACCTTCAAAAGTTTGGACACATCTAGTTAAAGGAGAGTACTCAGACACAAAGTTGATATGTTTTAGATATAAATCTTCCTGATAATCACATGAGAGGAATTTTAGGAACGAATGCGTTTCGAACTAATAATTAACCGTAGTTCATGATCGTGATAATGAAGATTATCTGATCCGACAAACCCAAGTTATGACCATAAAGATTTCAATAGGTCATTTGAAACAATGCTAACATGGGGCAAACAAAGACATGAGCATATGCTAACCTTGGGCAATGTGACTCATTACAAACATGAGAAATGTGACTCAAGGGGTTTAATCATGGGATAACAATAACAATGGTGACAGTGGTATTATGGGTGTGATAACAAATTGGTTTTGATGTTATATAGAAGACTGGCCATATCACTGTTTAGGATAGCAAACACACTTTTTACACCATTGATTTTCATTTCAAACCCTGAAACAATAATTTATAACTCATGGGGTTTTAAATCCGCTATTTGCATATTAGAAACTACCATGATGATACAAACATGTTTGAAAACCCCAAGTGAGTGATGAAAACCCGTTTTGGATGGCACCGGGAGTCGATTCGAGCCAACTGGGCGCCAAAATCAATTTCAAAACTCGGGGCATTGGTCGTTGTGCCTGCTTGACCGCATAGCCCCAAAAAATGCGTACCCGCAAACCCACAAAGTAGCCGGATCGAGCCCGTGGGTCGCGCACCACAGAGGGTCGCCCGCTCAAGTTGGGTCGCGCACCCCAAAAACTCTGTCTACGGCCTTCAAAAATGTGAAATCGCCCTTCAACTTTGCAAATATGATTTGGGAGGAATGAAATCGGTTCCAATGAACTTGTTTGGCTTTATATATCTCACAAATATCTTCACCATCATATTTTGTTCCAAATCTAACTTCAAACCCACATTACAAATGTTTTTGTAATTTTCACTTTGGCTTTTCAAATACAAACTTGCTTTGGCTTCTTTGAGGTCGATACTAATGATTTTGCTGTCTTCTTGTAGGGATATGGCTATCTTGGCTAGAGAAAAGACCAGGGGTCTGCTTTTACAATGTCTTCATGGCGGAACAATTACAAATTTATTACAAAATGATAATGACAAATTTCTAGTTCCAAAACAGAGTTTTGGACTAGAAATGTATTTTTTTTTTTTTTAAAAATGCTGATGATAATAAAAATAGAATTTCAAGTACTGGACCTTCCTCACCTTGCAGGCTTTATTACTAGTGTATAAATGACTCGAAAACCCTAGACACCAAGACCTAGGACACTTATTGACAATTTAATGACCTCATACATAATGACAATGACTATAAATAATTTTTTGAGAAAATATTTTTAAAATAGCGCTGCAGGTATAATATGAGGAAACACAAGATGACACAACCCTTCGTCAGTTCATGGCATGATCCTAGTGATATGCAAAGAAGTGAAACAAGTGAGACACCTAATAATGAAAATGCAAAAGACGAAATGATCACCGACGGAGGGCAGCTAGGGCTGACTCTAACATTGGCTCCAATGGGGATGGTGGCTCCATGGAGATGCCAAGAACGGCAGATCTCTGGGGGAGCAGACCAGTGCCTTCATCCATTGGGCGATGGAATCATTATTTAAACGGATAACCAAAACCTTTGACACATTTATTGAATTCAAGTGCATTTGACTAACAATGGATCGTAATTTAACAAAACTCGCTAGACTCAGTAAAACTGAAATAACTTGAAAAACCGACCAACAGATCAAACACAAATGACTCATGACTCACTTAAAACAAGACTTTACCGTTTTTGAAAAAGGCGTAGTCCATCAAGATTTGGAATCATGATGACAAACTAACGTATACCAATGAAATATGTACAATCATGTATAATTAGCTTTCCAATGTAACCAAATGTTTCCGCATGGCTACACCCCAAATTTCTGCTCTTATTCTCCTTGAGCAGGCAGAATGATGAACCTGTAGGCAACTCAAAATAATCACTGAAACCAAAGCTTATGATCATGAACCAGGAAATATTTATCCTTTCTAATGTTTGCATAAGAATGCTAAAGGGGTCTTGAAAATCTTGTAGCACTGGCTTATCTGGAGATCCAGCTACAAAAATACTAGTATCCACTTCTTTCTGATATGAAAGGACAATTGATTTTTGAGGGATAGAAATGCACAAATCTGCCATCTGAGTGTTAGTTGTAGGTTCCTTGACCATGAGAAATTCTGGCATATATTCCTCAACTTCATGATCTAGGTCATTTTTAAACAAAGAACAATCTTCAAGATTATCAAACATGACAACCTTATCATCTTTGTGAAGGAAAAAATTATCTGTTTGCTGATCTACATAACTGATTACAAGACAGTCATCTTTTTCGACAGGGGAAGAGATTTCACCAACACTTTCCTGACTATGTGTGCACTACAAATCTGTTGTAGCTTCGGCTGAAACATGACCTTTCAAAAGTAGATCTATCTCATCTTCAGACAAAGGTGACAATGCTTTTTGTTTTCTTCTTCTTAAACAGTAATTATCTTCATATGACAGGGCATTCAAACTATCGTTTCTCATCGAGTTATCAAAGGAGATTTATCACGATTGCACAAAGATCTCATTCGCTCATGAACTCACCATTTTCAGTTCCTCTGGCGAAGACTCCGTGTTCTAATGATGAGTCGACAGAGGAACGAGAACATTGAAACATTAATCGTGTCTTCCGGTACTTCAACATGATTTCAATGTGCCAGGTTCTCCTTGGATGGGCTTTAGCACAAGATATGCCATAATCCCGATCTCGAATCTCAATCCAAGTAGTCATTGACATTATCACACCGCAATTGAACTAGACTTACTTGCATGTCAGTCAGTTTTCCGTGGGCAGATTCGAAATGACATTCGCCTTTCATTATTTTCTACTATATGGCCATCAACTCCGCGCAAAGTCTCCTGAGCACCTTGATAGGTATCCTTTAGGTTCTCTTCATGTTGCTGAAATGGATTCTCATATAGAGCCTCCATGATCTCATCATTCATGAAATTATCATCTTCATAATATCTCTCCAGGCTTTCAATAAAAGAATAAGCATGTTTGCAACAGTCATGAACTAAATTTAATGATGGATAAGATACTTGATATCTTTCAATGAACATAGCATGAAAATCCTCCAAACAATATATGCAGGCCAGCGGCAAATTTTCATACCAAGATTGGGCTTCACCTTCCAGAGTGGCCAGGAATATCTTCATCAAACAATCTTCAGGAAAAGCCACCTTCAACTTGCGAATATGCATGTGAAATCTAATCAGATGTAAAGCAGCATCTTTCTTACCATCATCTTTAAAAGTAGGCAGATTCCTGGACCAATCTACCTTGGGCATCTTATTCGGAAAACCTGGAATGTGATCTCGGCTCAAGGGAGCATATCTTCTCGTGATCCGGTCCATCTTGAAAATCTCGCAGCTACTGATCTCCCTGTAGTGAAGTCACCATGAAGCATCGACTGGATTTGTTCAAGTTGAATGAAGTCACTGTGTGGATCAGATTGTGCTCACGATGTCTCGATCGCTATTCACCATCAACGCATCAGATCTGAACTTAATACACGTACTGGCAATTTATAAGTTAAGTACTACGACATAAGTTATACCTGAGATCGATCACATCGTTGATTACCATTGATGCATAGCACAAATGGCTTCAAGGCTACCTCAAGTGCGTGCTTCGTACCCTGTCTATAACAAGCAAACCATTGAGATCCTCTCAAAAGATGGTCGCCACTATGTTAGCACTCAAATCTACCTGGGGCCGAAAGAAGTAAAACTCAAGGCTACATCAAACCACGGCTATTCGCCTCGTAGCTAGCCCTACGAGGACAGAGGCTTCCATTAATCTCGAGAAATAAGCAATAGGGTGCGAGATGACTTATCATGAATACTGATTTTAGGCTAGTAAAGAGATAGGAAAGTTTGATTTTGATTTTTTGGGTTTTTGTTGAAAAATTGGGAAAAACAATTTTGGGTTCGGGGATAAGGCCAGATCTTTGCAGAATTCGAGTTGGGGCAAGGTAGGCAGTAGTCTTGATGCTTTTGATCAGGTGTATGGATGGATCAGAATGACAAGGAGCTGAAGAGGGCAAGGGAGAGCATGGATCCTCTCCAAATAGGCGAAAACATGTAAAACTAAACAAATTTAAAGGCAGAGCACTGGAAACAATGGATTCAACCTCATTTACTCATTCATTTAGTTTCAGAAGCATAAGAAGGGAATGGAATACATTAAAAATGAAGAAACTTACAAAAGAACAAAGGAGAAACATCATCAAGAACAGAACACCACAAGGATCCCAACAAGTGCTGCAAAACCCCCGATCTTTCCTTAGCCAAAATTATGAAAGTATGTACAATAGTATCAAAAGTATCCCAAGAGTCCAACCTCCTCCAACACGAAATGCCTCGTAAATTACAATATATAGATCACTCTAACCCCTTTCCCCACCTCTTAGCATGGTCGAATTCTTCAGGATCAATTTCAACCACGAACGATGGGACCCGCACCTGTGACCAATAACAACTGCCTCTAAAAGAGGAACCATCCATTACATGATTTTATCATTTGAGAGTGAATCTTCAGAAGAGATAAAAACAAGCCAGTTACATATCAAACATGAATTATACATCATAAAAACCCAGAATTCTATCCATAGGAAAACTGGTCCAAATAGGCGAAATACTGAATGGCGCTTGAAAACTCAAAATTCTCAAGGTGGGTCGCTCCTGAACTGCGTGGGTCTCTCATGTTGCAGGCTGATTTTGAGGTAGCTCCCGACATCCAAATTGAGCTCATGATAGCTCTTTGGAAATCCCTGGATGTCTACTTTCCAACCCAAGAATGTATGAATTAGAGCTGATTTGACCTTCAAAACCTCATTCTCCCGTATGTACCCCGTTGGTGCAAAAAGGTATGAAGCATGGGCTTTATGGTGTTTTGAGCCGTTTGGACCATCCATATTTTGTTGAAATGCTAATTTGACTTCAGAGGATGCATAATTAACCATGACAAATCCAAAAATGTAAAAATCTCCTCCAGCAAGTGTCTCAAAAAAAAGTGAGCGCATGAGCGCGCGACCCACGTAACTGAAAACCCTGTTTTTAGACCAAAAAATTTGAAAATGACAAAACTTTCTCCGAATTTGCTCAAATTCGGAGCGAAGACCCTCCATCATGTATCTTGCTCATTCAATGAAGCCTCGGCCAAAATCCGGAGTGGATCAGGCCTTTTCCGCCATTTTAGTGCTCTCCTGGTGCATGCAGCTCCTGCAGGAAAACACCGTCTCTAAGCATGTGTTGGTTTCTATCATGATCCCGTGAATGTACTCCGCGCCGATGAAGAAGGTGAGACCCCTTCCACGCCATGTGGAGATAGTACTCGCGCTGCTGATGAAGTCAACGAGACCCCTTCCACCCCATGTGGAGATAGTACTCGTCGTGATGCTGCAAACAAAGCTCTGTGGCCTCTCTGATATATTACCACTACTGGTGCACTGCTATGCTCCATCTCAGTACATCAACCTCAACGATTGAGTCACTGTCCGACTCCTGCTCATACTCTGACTCTGTCTCTGACATATCTCTGATTAAACTTTTGGCAACGTGTATGCTGATATGAATGCAGTGAAAGCAAAATTAGGATGTATGTTTAACACTCAACCAATATCCCACCGCCAAAACACCATCAAGGAATCAAATTATGGATAAAATCTCTGTTTCAAATGGACTGAAAAGGCACCATCTCTGTTTTGAATGCAAATGGAATTTTTACCAAATAGGAGCAGGCAACCTTCAAAAGTTTGGACACATCTAGTCAAAGAAGAGCATGGTATTAACAGTGACATGTTTTTCTACGAGTTATGAGCATAAAGGTTTCAATGGGCCATTCGAAACAAAGACATGAGCATATGCTAACATTGGGCAATGTGACTCATTACAAACATGAGGAATGTGACTCAAAAGGTTTAAACATGGGATAACAATAACAATGGTGACAGTGGTACTATGGGTGAGATAACAAATTGATTTTGATGTTATATAGAAGGCCGGTCATATCACTGTTTAGGATAGCAAACACACTCTCACACTTTACACCATTGATTTTCATTTTAACCCTGAAGACAATAATCTCATAACAGTGGGGTTTTAAATCCTTCATTTGCATATTAGAATCATGTATGATGACACAAATACGTTTGCAAACCCCAAGTGATTGAAGAAAACCTCGCTTTCATGGTAATCAGAGTTTCCATTCCGAGCTACAATTCGCGCTCAAAATCAATTTCAAAATCGGTTTCGTTTGGGTCGCGTGTGCCTCGCTTGGGTCGCTGGGCAGCCCTGTGTGGGTCGCACCGCAAAACCCACAAAGGCTGATCGAGTCCCAAGGTGGGTCACGCAGCCCAGGAGGGTCGCTCTGCCTCAAGTTGGGTCGCGCAGCCCAAAAACTCTGTCTACGGCCTTCAAAAATCTGAAATCGCCCTTCAATTTTGCAAATACGATTTGGGAGCAATGAAATCGGTTCAAATGAACTTGTTTGGCCTTTATACACTTCACAAATATCTTCACCATCATATTTTGTTCCAAATCTAACTTCAAACCCACATTACAAATGTTTTTGTAATTTTCACTTTCGCTTTTCAAATACAAACTTGCTTTGGCTTCTTTGAGGTCGATACTAATGATTTTGCTGTCTTCTTGCAGGGATATGGCTATCTTGGCTAGAGAAAAGACCAGGGGTCTGCTTTTACAATGTCTTCATGGCGGAACAATTACAAATTTATTACAAAATGATAATGACAAATTTCTAGTTCCAAAACAGAGTTTTGGACTAGAAATGTATTTTTTTAAAAAAAATGCTGATGATAATAAAAATAGAATTTCAAGTACTGGACCTTCCTCACCTTGCAGGCTTTATGACTAGTGTATAAATGACTCGAAAACCCTAGACACCAAGACCTAGGACACTTATTGACTATTTAATGACCTCATACATAATGACAATGACTATAAATAATTTTTTGAGAAAATATTTTTAAAATAGCGCTGCAGGTATAATATGAGGAAACACAAAATGACACAACCCTTCGTCAGTTCATGGTATGATCCTAGTGATATGCAAAGAAGTGAAACAAGTGAGACACCTAATAATGAAAAGAACCTAGACGAAATGATCATCGATTAAATACGCAAATTTAGGGCCGACTTAAACATTAGCTCCAATGAGGATGGTGGCTCCATGGAGATGCCAAGAACTACATCTTCCTCGGGGAGTCGACAAAGGCTCTCCATCCATTGGGCGATGGAATCATTATTTCCAACCGACAAGACAAATCCTTTGGACAATTTTATTGACCGTGCATTTGACTAACAATGTAATTGACTCAAACCGACTCGATGGAAAACCGAAATAACTTGAAAAAACTGACTCAACAGACTAAACACAAATGACTCATGACTGACTTAAAACAAAACTTTACCAAGCTTTTTGAAAAAGGCAGTAGTCCATCAAGATTTGGAATCATGATGACAACCACCTGCATACCAATGAAATATGTACAATCATGTATAATTAGCTTTCCAATGTAACCAGTCAAGCATATGGCTACACCTCAAATTTCTACTCTTACTCTCTTCAAGTAGGCAGAATGCTAAACCTGTAGGCAACTCAACACAATCACTGAAACCAAAGCTCATGAAAATAAACCAGGCAACATTTATCCTTTCTAATGCTTGCAGAAGAATGCTGAAGGGATCTTGAAAATCCTGAAGCACTGGCTTATCTGGAGATTCAGCTGCAAAAATACTAGTATTCACCTCACTCTGATCTGAAAAGACATTTGATTTCTGAGGGATAGAGATGCACAAATCTGCCATCTGAGTGTTAGCTGTAGGTTCCTTGACCATGAGTAATTCTGGCATATACTCTTCAATTTCATGATCTAGGTCATTCTTAAACAAAAAACAATCTTCAAGGTTATCAAACATGACAGCCTTATCATTTTTGTGAAGGAAAAAATTATCTGTTTGCTGATCTACACTACTGATTACAAGACAATCATCTTTTTCAACAGAGGAAGAAGTTTCACCAACACTTTCCTGATTATGTGTGCACTGCAAATCTGCTGTAGCTTGGGCTGTAACAAGACCTTTCAAAAGCTGATATATCTCATCTTCAGACAAAGGAGACAATGCTTTTTGTTTTCTTCTGCTTAAACAGTAGTTATCTTCATATGACAAGGCATTCAAACTATCATTCATAACTGAGTTATTGAAAGGAGATTTATCACTTACTTGCACAAAGATCTCATTCTGATTTTCATGAACTGACTGGATTGCTTCTTCATGAAGGATGTGTTCTAATGATGGGCTGACAGTATGACTGAGAACATTTGGATCCATTACTGTGTCTTCTGCATCCCAGATGATTTCAACAGCAGAGTTCTCCTTGATGGGCTTTAGCACAAGATATGCTTGGTAATCCTGATCTGAATCTGAATCTGAAGTAGCTGTCTGGACATTATCACAATCTGCAATTGGAACTAGACTTACTTGCATGCTGCTGTCTTCCGTGGGCAGATCTGAAATGACATTCTGCCTTTCATTATTTTCAGTCATATGGCCATCAACTTGCTGCGAAGTCTCCTGAGCACCTTGATAGGTATCCTTTAGGTTCTCTTCATGTTGCTGAAATGGATTCTCATATAGAGCCTCCATTATTTCATCATTCATGAAATTATCATCTTCATAATATCTCTCCAGGATTTCAATAAAAGAATAAGCATGTTTGCAACAGTCATGAACTAAATTTAATGATGGATAAGATACTTGATATCTTTCAATGAACATGGCATGAAAATCCTCCAAACAATATATACAGGCCAGCGGCAAATTTTCATACCATGATTGGGCTTCACCTTCCAGAGTGGCCAGGAATATCTTCATCAAACAATCTTCAGGAAAAGCCACCTTCAACTTGCGAATATGCATGTGAAATCTAATCAGATGTAAAGCAGCATCTTTCTTACCATCATCGTTAAACGCAGGCAGATTCCTGGACCAATCTACCTTGGGCATCTTATTCGGAAAACCTGGAATGTGATCTCGGCTCATGGGAGCGTATCTTCTTGTGATTCGGTCCATCTTGAAAATCTCATAGCTACTGATCTCCCTGCAGTGAAGTCACCATGAAGCATCTATTTTTGGATTTGTTCAGTGAATGAAGTCACCAGGTGAATGATTTCAGCCTTGCGATGTCTGACCGTTGTTCACCATCAACGATCAGATCTGAACTTGATACATGTACTGGGGCAATTTACAAGTTAAATACTACGATTACAAGTTATACCGAAGATCGACTGAAGCAGCGTTTATCTACTTCGCTGATGCATAGCAACAGCGTTTCGAAGGCTACCTGGCGTGACTTCAGACTCCGTCTATAACAAGCAAACCATTGAGATCTTCCCCAGTATGGTCGCCACTATGTTAGCACTCAAATCTACCTCAGGCTGAAATGAAGTAAAACTCAAGGCTACATCAAACCACGCTCAGCCTCGTAGTTAGCCCTACGAGGACAGGAGAGGGCTCTCTCCGTCAATCTCGAGAAAATAAGCAATAGGATGCGAGATGACTTACAATAAGAACTGATTTTAGGCTAGTAAAGAGATAGGTATGTTTGGTTTTTTGGTTTTTTGGGTTTTCGCTGGAGTAATGGGAAAACAAATTTTGGGTCCGGGGATAAGGTCAGACCTTTGCAGAGTTCAAGCTGGGGCGAGGTAGGTGATGATCTTGATGCTTCGAATTGGATTTATGGATAGATTAGACTGACGAGGAGCTGAAGAGGGCAAAGAAGAACTTGGATCCTCTCCAAATAGCAGAAAACATATAGAACTAACTGAATTCAAAGGCCAAGCACTGTAAACAATGGATTCAACCTTAATCACTCATTCAACTTAGTTCAGAAGCATAATGAAACGATGGCATACATTAAACATGAAGAAACTTACAGTAAACAAAGGAGAAACATCATCAAGAACAAAACACCACAAGGATCCCAACAAGTGCCGCAAAACCCCTGATCTTTCCTTAGCCAAAATATGAAAAGTATGTACAATAGTATCAAAAGTATCCCAAGAGTCCAACCTGTAGAATGCCTCAGAAATTACAATATATAGATCACTCTAACCCTTTCCCCACCTCTAGGGGTCGAATTCCCTCTTCAGGGATCAGTTTCAACCAATTCTAATCATGGAACTACAATCTAGGCAGCTAACAACTTGCCTCTAAAAGAGTGGAAACTGATCCATTACATGATTTTTTACTCATTTGAGAGTGAATCTTATAGAAGAGATAAAAACAAGCCAAAGTTACATATCAAACATGAATTTACATCATAAAAACCCAAGAATTCTATCCATAGGCAAAACTGGTCCAAAATAGGCGAAATACTGAGCTGGCAGCTGAAAACTCAAAAAATTCTCAAGGGTCGCTCATGTTCCAGGCTGATTTTGAGGTAGCTCCCGACATCCAAATTGATATCATGATAGCTCGTTGGAAAGCCCTGGATGTATACTTTCCAACCCAAGTGGAATTTCTGAATTTGGAGTTGATTTGACCCTCCAAAACCTCATTCTCCCAGAGGTACTTCCTGTTGGTGCAAAAGGTGGCAGCAAGGTGGTTTTCATGGTGTTTTTGAGCTGTTTGACCATCCAGATTTTGTTGAAATGCTAAGTTGACTTCAGAGGATGCATAATTAACCATGAAAAATCCAAATGTAAAAATTCTCCTCCAAAGAAGTGTCTCAAAAAAAGCTTAGCTACATGAGCGCGCGACCCACGTAACTGCAAAACCTGTTTTTTTACCCAAAAATTTGAAAATGACAAAATTTTCTCCGAATTTGCCCAAATTCGGAGCGGAGGTCCTCCATCATGTTTCCTGCCCAGTCAATGAAGCCTTGGCCAAAATCCAGAGTGGATCAGGCCTTTTCCGCCATTTTAGTGCTCTCCTGGTGCATGCAGCTCCTGTGGTGAAAACACTGTCTCGGTTGTATGTGTTGGTCTCTATCATGATCCTGTGAATGTACCTATGCTGATGAAGAAGGTGAGACCCTTCCATGCCATGTGGAGATAGTACTCGTGCTGCTGATGAAGATAACGAGACCCCTTCCACGCCATGTGGAGAAAGTACTCGTCGTGCTGCTGCAAATAAAGCTTTGTGGCCTCTCTGATATACTACACGGCGCACCGCTATGCTCCATCTCAGTCATCAACCTCAACGATTGAGTCACCGTCCACTCTCTCGCTCATATTCTGACTCTGTCTCTGACATATCTCTGATCAATTTTTTGGGCAATGTGTACACTGATATGAATGTAGTGAAAGCAAAATTAGGATGTATGTTTAACACTCAACCAATATCCCACCGCCAAAGCACCATCAAGGAATCCAATTATGGATAAAATCTCTGCTTCAAATGGGCTGAAAGGCAGCATCTCTGTTTTGAATGCAAATGAAATTTTGACAAAATAGGAGTAGGCAACCTTCAAAAGTTTGGACACATCTAGTCAAAGGAGAGTATGATATAATCAGTGATAGGTTTGTCTACAAGTTATGACCATAAAGATTTCAATAGGTCATTTGAAACAATGCTAACATGGGGCAAACAAAGACATGAGCATATGCTAACCTTGGGCAATGTGACTCATTACAAACATGAGAAATGTGACTCAAAGGGTTTAATCATGGGATAACAATAACAATGGTGACAGTGGTATTATGGGTGAGATAACAAATTGATTTTGACTTTGTATAGAAGGCTGGCCATATCACTGTTTAAAATATCAAACACACTCTTTACACCATTCATTTTCGTTGCAAACCCTGAAAACAATAATCTTATAACAGTGGGGCTTTAAATCCTTCATTTGCATATTAGAAACCACCCATGATGACAGAAATATGTTTGAAAACCCCAAGTGATTGATGAAAACCTGTTTTGAAGGCAACTGGAGTCGATTCCGAGCCAATCTGGGCGCTCAAACTCACTTCCAAAACTCTGTGTCTGCATGGGTCGCGCAGGCTCTGTTTGGGTCGCGCAGCCCAGGTGGGTCGCGCACCTGCAAACCCACAGTGCTGAACTGAGTCTGCGTGGGTCGCGCAGCCCAGGTGGGTCGCTCTGCCTCAAGTTGGGTCGCGCAGCCCTAAAACTCTGTCTATGCCCTTCAAAAGTCTGAAATCGCTCTTCAACTTTGCAAATACGATTTGGGAACAATGAAATCGGTTCAAATGAACTTGTTTGGCTTTTATAATGTCACAAATATCTTCACAATCAGATTTTATTTCAAATCAAACTTCAAACCCATATTACAAATGTTTTTGTAATTTTCACTTTGGCTTTTTCAAATACAAACTTCCTTTGGCTTTTTTGAGGTCGATACTAATGATTTTATTGTCTTCTTGCAGGGATATGACTATCTTGGCTAGAGAAAAGACCAGGGGTCTGCTTTTACAATGTCTTCATGGCGGAACAATTACAAATTTATTACAAAATGATAATGACAAATTTCTAGTTCCAAAACAGAGTTTTGGACTAGAAATGTATTTTTTTTAAAAAAATGCTGATGATAATAAAAATAGAATTTCAAGTACTGGACCTTCCTCACCTTGCAGGCTTTATGACTAGTGTATAAATGACTCGAAAACCCTAGACACCAAGACCTAGGACACTTATTGACAATTTAATGACCTTATACATAATGACAATGACTATAAATAATTTTTTGAGAAAATATTTTTAAAATAGCGTTGCAGGTATAATATGAGGAAACACAAGATGACACAACCCTTCGTCAGTTCATGGCATGATCCTAGTGATATGCAAAGAAGTGAAACAAGTGAGACACCTAATAATGAAAATGCAAAAGACGAAATGATCACCGACGGAGGGCAGCTAGGGCTGACTCTAACATTGGCTCCAATGGGGATGGTGGCTTCATGGAGATGCCAAGAATGGCAGATCTCTGGGGGAGTCAGACAGTGCCTCTCATCCATTGGGCGATGGAATCATTATTTCAACTGACAAGACAAACTTTGGACAATTTTATTGACTGCAGATTTGACTAACGATAGACTGCAATTTGACCAAAACTGACTAGACTCAAACTGACTCGATGGCAAACTGAAATAATCTTGAAAAAACTGACTCAACAGACCAAACACAAATGACTCATGACTGACTTAAAACAAGACTTTACAAAGATTTTGAAAAAAGGCAGTAGTCCATCAAGATTTGGAATCATGATGACAAACACCTGCATACCAATGAAATATGTACAATCATGTATAATTAGCTTTCCAATGTAACCAGTCAAGCAGATGGCTACACCTCAAATTTATGCTCTTACTCTCTTCAAGTAGGCAGAATGCTAAATCTGTAGGCAACTCAACACAATCACTGAAACCAAAGCTCATGAAAATAAACCAGGCAACATTTATCCTTTCTAATGCTTGCAGAAGAATGCTGAAGGGATCTTGAAAATCCTGAAGCACTGGCTTATCTGGAGATCCAGCTGCAAAAATACTAGTATTCACCTCACTCTGATCTGAAAAGACATTTGATTTCTGAGGGATAGAGATGCACAAATCTGCCATCTGAGTGTTAGCTGTAGGTTCCTTGACCATGAGTAATTCTGGCATATACTCTTCAATTTCATGATCTAGGTCATTCTTAAACAAAAAACAATCTTCAAGGTTATCAAACATGACAGCCTTATCATTTTTGTGAAGGAAAAAATTATCTGTTTGCTGATCTACACAACTGATTACAAGACAATCATCTTTTTCAACAGAGGAAGAAGTTTCACCAACACTTTCCTGATTATGTGTGCACTGCAAATCTGTTGTAGTTTTGGCTGAAACATGACCTTTCAAAAGTAGATCTATCTCATCTTCAGACAAAGGTGACAATGCTTTTTGTTTTCTTCTGCTTAAACAGTAATTATCTTCATATGATAGGGCTTTCAAACTATCGTTCATTACTGAGCTATTGAAAGGAGATTTATCACTTACTTGCACAAAGATCTCATTCTGATTTTCATGAACTGACTGGATCACCTCTTCATGAAGGCTGTGTTCTAATGATGAGCTGATAGTATGACTGAGAACATTTGGATCCATTACTGTGTCTTCTGCATCCCAGATGATTTCAACAGCAGAGTTCTCCTTGATGGGCTTTAGCACAAGATATGCTTGGTCATCCTGATCTGAATCTGAATCTGAATCTGAAGTAGTTGTCTGGACATTATCACAATCTGCAATTGGAACTGGATTTACTTGCATGCTGCTGTCTTTCGTGGGCAGATCTGAAATGACATTCTGTCTTTCATCATTTTCAGCCATATGGCCATCAACCTGCTGCAAAGTCTCCTGAGCACCTTGATAGGTATCCTTTAGGTTCTCTTCATGTTGCTGAAATGGATTCTCATATAGAGCCTCCATGATTTCATCATTCATGAAATTATCATCTTCATAATATCTCTCCAGGCTTTCAATAAAAGAATAAGCATGTTTGCAACAATCATGAACTAAATTTAACGATGGATAAGATACTTGATATCTTTCAATGAACAGGGCATGAAAATCCTTTAAACAATAAATACAGGCCAGCGGCAAATTTTCATACCAAGATTGGGCTTCACCTTCCAGAGTGGCCAGGAACATCTTCATCAAGCAATCTTCAGGAAAATCCACCTTCAACTTGCGAATATGCATGTGAAATCTAATCAGATGTAAAGCAGCATCTTTCTTACCATCATCGTTAAACGTAGGCAGATTCCTTGACCAATCTACCTTGGGCATCTTATTCGGAAAACCTGGAATGTGATCTCGGCTCATGGGAGAGTATCTTCTTGTGATTCGGTCCATCTTGAAAATCTCACAGCTATTGATCTCCCTGTAGTGAAGTCACCATGAAGCATCGATTTCTGGATTTGTTCAGTGAATGAAGTCGCCAAGTGAATGATTTCAGCCTTGCGATGTCTGACCGTTGTTCACCATCAACGACCAGATCTGAACTTGATACACGTACTGGGGCAATTTATAAGTTAAGTACTACGATTACAAGTTATACCGGAGATCAACTGAAGCAGCGTTTATCTACTTCGCTGATGCATAGCAACAGTGTTTCGAAGGCTACCTGGCGTGACTTCAGACTCCGTCTATAACAAGCAAACCATTGAGATCTTCCCCAGTATGGTCGCCACTATGTTAGCACTCAAATCTACCTCAGGCTGAAATGAAGTAAAACTCAAGGCTACATCAAACCACGCTCAGCCTCGTAGCTAGCCCTACGAGGACAGGAGAGGGCTCTCTCCGTAAATCTCGAGAAAATAAGCAATAGAATGCGAGATGACTTACAATAAGAACTGATTTTAGGCTAGTAAAGAGATAGGTATGTTTGGTTTTTGGTTTTTTGGGTTTTCGCTGGAGTAATGGGAAAACAAAATTTTGGGTTCGGGGATAAGGTCAGACCTTTGCAGAGTTCAAGCTGGGGCAAGGTAGGTGATGATCTTGATGCTTCGAATTGGATTTTATGGATAGATTAGACTGACGAGGAGCTGAAGAGGGCAAAGAAGAACTTGGATCCTCTCCAAACAGCTGAAAACATATAGAACTAACTGAATTCAAAGGCTAAGCACCGTAAACAATGGATTCAACCTTAATCACTCATTCAATTTAGTTCAGAAGCATAATGAAAGGATGGCATACATTAAACATGAAGAAACTTACAGTAAACAAAGAAGAAACACCATCAAGAACAGAACACCACAAGGATCCCAACAAGTGCCGCAAAACCCCCGATCTTTCCTTAGCCAAAATATGAAAAATATGTACAATGATATCAAAAGTATCCCAAGAGTCCAACGTGTAGAATGCCTCAGAAATTACAATATATAGATCACTCTAACACCTTTCCCCACCTCTAGGGGTCGAATTCCCTCTTCAGGGATCAGTTTCAACCAATCCTAATCATGGAACTACAATCTAGGCAGCTAACAACTTGCCTCTAAAAGAGTGGAAACTGATCCATTACATGATTTTTTACTCATTTGAGAGTGAATCTTCTAGAAGAGATAAAGATAAGCCAAAGTTACATATCAAACATGAATTTACATCATAAAAACCCAAGAATTCTATCCATAGGCAAAACTGGTCCAAAATAGGCGAAATACTGAGCTGGCAGCTGAAAAACTCAAAAAATTCTCAAGGTGGGTCGCTCCTGAACTGCGTGGGTCGCTCATGTTGCAGGCTGATTTTTAGGTAGCTCCCGACATCCAAATTGAGCTCATGATAGCTCGTTGGAAAGCCCTGGATGTCTACTTTCCAACCCAAGTGGAATTTCGGAATTTGGAGTTGATTTGACCCTTCAAAACCTCATTCTCCCAGAGGTACTTCCTGCTGGTGCAAAAGGTGGCAGCAAGGTGTTTTTTATGGTGTTTTTGAGCTGTTTGACCATCCAGATTTTGTTGAAATGCTAAGTTGACTTCAGAGGATGCATATTTAACCATGAAAAATCCAAAAATGTAAAAATATCCTCCAGCAAGTGTCTCAAAAAAAAGCGAGCGCATGAGCGCGCGACCCACGTAGCTGCAAAACCTGTTTTTTAGACCAAAAATTTGAAAATGACAAAATTTTCTCCGAATTTGCCCAAATTCGGAGCGGAGGTCCTCCATCATGTTTCCTGCCCAGTCAATGAAGCCTCGGCCAAAATCTGGAGTGGATCAGGCCTTTTCCGTCATTTTAGTGCTCTCCTGGTGCATGCAGCTCCTGTGGTGAAAACACTGTCTCGGTTGTATGTGTTGGTCTCTATCATGATCCTGTGAATGTACCTGCGCTGATGAAGAAGGCGAGACACCTTCCACGCCATGTGGAGATAGTACTCGCGTTGCTGATGAAGTCAACGAGACCCCTTCCACGCCATGTGGAGATAGTACTCGTCGTGATGCTGCAAACAAAGCTCTGTGGCCTCTCTGATATGCTACCACTACTGGCGCACTGCTATGCTCCATCTCAGTACATCAACCTCAATGATTGAGTCACTGTCCGACTCCTGCTCATACTCTGACTCTGTCCCTGACATGGCTTTGAACAAGCTATTGGCACTATGTATACTGATATGAAAGCAGTGCAAACAAGGTTATGATGTGTGTTTCAACACCCAACCAATATTCCCACCGTCAAAGCACCATCAAGGAATCAAATCATGGATAAAATCTCAGCTTTAAATGGATTGGAAAAGGCACAATCTCTGTTTTGAATGCAAATGAAATTTTGACCAAATAGGAGCAGGCAACCTTCAAAAGTTTGAACACATCTAGTCAAAGGAGAGCATGGTATTAACAGTGATATGTTTGTCTACGAGTTATGACCATAAAGGTTTCAATGGGCCATTTGAAACAAAGACATGAGCATATGCTAACCTTGGGCAATGTGACTCATTACAAACATGAGGAATGTGACTCAAAGGATTTAAACATGGCATAACAATAACAATGGTAGCAGTGGTATTATGGGTATGATAGCAAATTGATTTTGATGTTATATAGAAGGCTGGCCATATCACTGTTTAAGATAGCAAACACACTCTTTACACCATTCATTTTCATTTCAACCCTGAAAACAATAATCTTATAACAGTGGGGTTTTAAATCCTTCATTTGCATATTACAAACCACCCATGATGACACAAATATGTTTGAAAACCCCAAGTGATTGATGAAAACCTGTTTTGAAGGCAACTGGAGTCGATTCCGAGCCAATCTGGGCGCTCAAACTCAATTCCAAAACTCTGTCTCTGTTTGGGTCGCGCAGGCTCTGTTTGGGTCGCGCAGCCCAGGTGGGTCGCGCACCTGCAAACCCACAATGTTGAACTGAGTCTGCGTGGGTCGCGCAGCCCAGGAGGGTCGCTCTGCCTCAAGTTGGGTCGCGCAGCCCAAAAACTCTGTCTACGGCCTTTAAAAATCTGAAATCGCCCTTCAACTTTGCAAATACGATTTGGGAGCAATGAAATCGGTTCAAATGAACTTGTTTGGCTTTATACATCTCACAAAATATCTTCACAATCAGATTTTATTTCAAATCTAATTCAAAACCCATACTACAAATGTTTTTGTAATTTTTCACTTTGGCTTTTCAAATACAAACTTGCTTTGGCTTCTTTGAGGTCGATACTAATGATTTTGCTGTCTTCTTGCAGGGATATGGCTATCTTGGCTAGAGAAAAGACCAGGGGTCTGCTTTTACAATGTCTTCATGGCGGAACAATTACAAATTTATTACAAAATGAAAAAGACAAATTTCTAGTTCCAAAACAGAGTTTTGGACTAGAAATGTATTTTTTTTTAAAATGCTGATGATAATAAAAAATAGAAATCCAAGTACTGGACTCTCCTCACCTTGCAGGCTTTATGACTAGTGTATAAATGACTCGAAAACCCTAGACACCAAGACCTAGGACACTTATTGACAATTTAATGACCTCATACATAATGACAATGACTATAAATAATTTTTTGAGAAAATATTTTTAAAATAGCGCTGCAGGTATAATATGAGGAAACACAAGATGACACAACCCTTCGTTTACCATGGCATGATCCTAGTGATAAGGCAAAGAAGTGAAAACAAGTGAGACACCTAATAATGAAAATGCAAAAGACGAAATGATCACTGACGGAGGGTGCCTAGGGTCGACTCATATCTATTGATACTCATAGAGTTATTGTAGGAATGTGATCAGGAGATCAAGTCCTTTGTGGAAAAATGCTCAAAAAATTAGTTGCTCAAAATTGTTCCAAACCAGAACAACAGGAAAGATCTCGAAAAAATGATCTTGTATACGTGAACGACACTGAAAACCGACATTGCAGCTTTGAAGTTTGCCAATTTCAGTAAAAAAAAATGGCCAAAATTGACTTTACAAAATATTTTATTAAAAAGAGAATATTCCATAGAATATTCTTGGAATATTTCGTGGAATATTCCACAGAATATTATGATGGCGGCCAATCAAAGGGCGCCACATGGCAAGCCTGAAGGCTGCCACGTGGCCCCAAGTTACAATGAAATATGGTTCAAAAATTTTGTTTGTGTCGCGGGAGGAATCGACCCCGGGTTGGGGCGGTAACATCCGAGTGGCACAACCATTGGGCCACGGGCAGTACTTGTTAAAGCATGAGATCGAAGTTATATTTAAACTGTATTGTTGAATGGGCGGGGCCCGAAAGGGGGCCAGCCCCCAAGGGCCAGCCCCCTCTACGACGTGACTTTCTGCTCGAAACCGAGAGCTACCGAGCTCAGCGCGTAATGGTTGGGTTCGGTCCTGTGGACAAGTGCCCAGGGTGGAAGGCCTTTAATAATGTGGTTTCAAACCTAGACTTTTCCAATTTAAACTCAATGTTATTTACTATATCTCCATTCAGTGCGGTCACGTGGAGTTGCACGTCCAGCCCCCCATTTCGGCAGTCTATTTGGTGGTTCGCCCAATTTTAGCACCCGTCCCCATCTTTGTCGGGGCTATCTGGCAGTGCTCCACATTTAGTGGAGCTTTTCAAGGGTACATTGGGAAAAAACTTCAGTTGACCATAACTTTGGCTAGAAAAGTCCAATTGGGACGAATTGTTTTCTGATTTGGGGGTATTGAAGCATTCTGAAGCTGTTGGAATAGGTTGCAGAGCCATTAGGGCACTTTGTTAGTGATTTTATCAACGGATTTTCTTGTGGAGCCACCAGGGCTTGGTGAAAGATCAGCTATATTGGGCTATAATCATCCATTTAAGGTGAATGAATAGTCAATTTTTACTGTTTCCAACACTTTGTTTCTGAATTTGCAGCTATTTTAGCCTTTTGAGGCTTTCTTCATAGTGTAATACTTATTTTGAGCATTAATAAAAGAGGGAAAAGCCTATTTGGAGGCTTTTGGACTGAGAAGAGGTAGCCCAAGAGAGGGGTGAACTGCTTAAACAAATGCTTACTGTTATGCTGTGCATTTTTGCTGCTATTTTCCAGAAATTTCTATATTAAACAATAATTTTTAATAAGTCCACTTTTCAAAATGAGACTTATACAGTGATCAAAACTCATTTGTTTCACTTCAAACCACATTACTTCCATTGCAGAATACTTGAACTTGCTTATTCACACATAAAATTTTGTTAATGAATACTTTGCAAACATAAACAAATACTTTCATTGCCAGATCGATTTAGTGTTAACTTCATATTTCTTTAGGCAGAGCCAGTAAGAGGGCCAGAAGCTTCTGGTTTCATCCTTTCTAGTAAAGGTGAAATAAACAGTAAAAGCCCCTACTGTCTATCTCTGTATAAGAAATATTTTGTTCACACATTTCAGATCAGATTGGTATCAGAGCTCTAGGTTTTGCTTAAGAGTTTGTGAAATTTGTGCAAGAAGATTGTGTTATTCTACAAAATTTGATGCTTACTAGGCTGAAATTGAAAAGAGGGGAAGGTCAATTGGTGAGTGAACAAGATAATCCTCAACCAAGGAGGGCTAGGGTGCCATTATCTCCACCTTCCATTTCATCCTCATTAGCCTTAGAATCAACCACAAACATGTCTTCCAGAGAAGGAGAAGTACATGAGGAAATGGATCCCAAGGAAGAAGAAAGAGTCTTTAGAAAAGCTTTCCAAGTGACTGAGATGGTTAGGATCCTCTATCAGGAGAGAAATAATAGGATTGCTGGAGAAGGGTATAGAAACCAAAGAGAAGAAGGAGATTCTTCAAGAGGAAAGAAAGACAAGGATGAGTCTAAGAAAGGGAATGGAGGAAATGGTGATCCTTCATCTCCATCGTCATCCTCTCCCTCCACTTCATCCTCTTCAAGTTCTGTTAATCAGTCACACAAAACAAAAACATCTCTTAAAAATCCTTTGTTAAAGCTTGATGTGAAGTTTGAGTTGCCGATGTTTAATGGTGATGTGAATGCAGAAGAAATGGATAAATGGATTAGATAGTTGGAAGTCTATCTAAGGATTCAGAATCTCCATGATGATGACACAAAAATCCAATTAGCCTCATTGAGAATGGATGGAGCAGCTTTGGTTTGGTGGGAAGCCAAGACAAGAGAGGAAATAAAAAAGCATGGTAAGATAACTCTAACTTGGAATGATTTTATTCTTTCTATTAAGAAAAATTTTTATCCTTTTGCTCATATTCAGAAAGCAATCATGAATTGGCAAAATTTTAGGCAACTTAAGGGTCAAAAGTGCAAGATTATGCCCAAGATTTTAGAAGGAGAGCACTTCTACTTGGGGTAGACTTACAAAGTCAAGAAACCTTGTTAAAATACATAGGAGGTTTGCAAAATTACCTTCAACATACTATCCTAATGTTCAATCCTACTATCTTAGATGAAGTCTGTGTGCAGGCTACACATTTAGAAGCTAGAGGAAAGAATAATTTTGACGAGGATAGTAATTTCAAAAACAAAGGAAAGAAAAGAGTTGCAAATTCAAGAAAAGAAAAAGGAAAGTTATTTTGCAAGAACTGTTCAAAGACAAGTCATGATGAAGATCATTGTTGGAAGCTTCATCCTGAACTGAAACTAGAAAAATACAAGAAAAAAAACAAGACCAAAGAAAAGGAGAAAATTGTAGCAACAGTTGAGCAAGACTTAGGGTCAGACTCAGGAGATGAGACAAAAAGCATAGCCATGGTTTTAAAGAACATTAAGGGGAAAGAAGTGGTGCAAGACACAACTCCCAGTTCTAGCTCTTTGAATTGTCACAAAGATACTCATGAAGAAAAGAAGAGGATAGAGCTCTTCCATGTGAGGGTAATTTCAAAACATACAAAAATTGACACACTATTTGACAGTGGGTCACAAGCGAATCTTATATCTGAAGACTTGGTCAAGCAGCTTAAACTTGAGACCATTCCACATCCGAAGCCTTATCCACTTGGATGGATATGCAAGGATGCCAACTTGCAAGTCTCAAGGAACATCTTCATGGTCTAAGTTTTAAAATATCTCAGAAAATAAATCTATCCTTTGGGATACATGCAGCAACCTGTTATGGATTGGCTGTATTTGAGGCAAGGTAAAGGGCAGAATGTTTAGGAGTTTACTCAGGAGTACAAGAAGAAATATTTTACCCTTGGTATTCCATTGGATACACATGAAACTTTATTAAAGTACATTGGAAATTTACATTCTTATTTACAACATACTTTATTGATGTTTAATACCTTTGACTTTGATGAAGTTAATGTTCAAGCCTGATCAGGAGATCAAGTCTTTTGTGGAAAAATTCTCAAAAAATTAGTTGCTTAGAATTGGTCCAAACCAGAACGAAAGGAAAGAGCTCAGAAAAAAGATCCTGTAGACGTGAACGGCACTGAAAACTGACACTATATGAGAAAGTTATTCAGCTTTGAAGTTTTCCATTTTCAGTAAAAAAGTGGCCAAAATTGACTTTACAAAATATTTTATTAAAAAGAGAATATTCCACAGAATATTCTAGGAATATTCTGTGTAACATTCCACAGAATATTCTGTAGAATATTTCGATAGCAGCCAATCAGAGGGTGCCACGTGGCCAGCCCGGAGGCCACCACATGGCCCCAAAGGTCAAATGAAATGGTGTTATAAATTTTTTTTATGTGCGGTAGGGATTGACCCCGAGTCGGGGTAGAGACAAATGGACGGCCCAAACAACGGGCCATGGTGTTTTTCTTATTAGTCACAGGTGGGAGATTTTATTTAACGTTTCCTTCTGATATGGGCGGGGCCCGAAAGGGGGCCAGCCCCCTCTTCATATGACCCTTAGCTAGGAATCGGGAGCTACTCCATTGGTGTGCGCATGTCGAGGTATGGTCACACGACACAAAACTTGGTGTTGAGATACTTTAATATATATGGTTTAAACCTTATATAATGCCGAATTAAACTCTAAGTTCGGTCAATCACCTCCATTCAGTGCGGTCCTATGGACCTTATCCGTCAGCCCGCCAATTCAGCGGAAATTTCGGCGGAGTGCCCATATTTGGCACCAGTCCCTATTTTGTCGAAGCTATCTAGAGTTCCACCACATTTGGTGGAGCTTTCCTAGCCCTAACTAGACAAAATCAGTTTTAGTCATAAATTTGGCTAGGGAAGTCCATTTGGGACAATTTTTTTGTTTTGTATTTGGGGGTATTGAAGCATTCTAAAGCTGTTGGAATAGGTTTCAGAGCCATCAGGGCACTCTGTCAGTGATTTTATCGGTGAATTTTCTTGTGGAGCCACTAGGGCTAAGGGAATGATCAGTTGTTTTGGACTATATTCATCAGTTTGAGGTGAATGAATAGTCAATTTTTACTGTTTCCAGCACTCTGTTTCTAAATTTGCAATTATTTTAGGTTTTTGAGGCTTTCTTCATGGTGTAATACTTAATTTGAGCATTAATAAAAGAGGGAAAAGCCTATTTGGAGGCTTTTGGACCCAGCAAAGGAAGCCCAAGAGAGGGGTGAGCTTCTTAAACAAATGCTTACTGTTATGCTGTGCATTTTTGCTGCTATTTTCTAGAGTTTACTACATTAAACAGTAATTTTTAATAAGTCCCCTTTTCACAATGAGACTTATACAATGATCAAAACACAATTGTTCCACTTCAAATCACATTACTTCCATTGTAAAATACCTGTACTTGCTTATTCACACATAAAAATTGGTTAATGGATACTTTGCAAACAGAAACAAATAATTTCATTGACGTATTGTTTTAGTGTTTACTTTATATTTCTTTAGGTAGAGCCGGTAAGAGGGCCAGAAGCTTCTGGTTTCATCCTTTCTATTAAAGGTGAAATAACCAGTAAAAGCCCCTACTGTCTATCTCTGTATAAGAAATATTTTTTTCACACATTTCAGATCAAAGCCATACATATTGAATTAGGTGGAAGACCATTAAAGTTTTCATAGAAAGCATCCAAACAGTTGGAAATCAAGGATTCCAAAGACAGCAAGAGGAAGAGCAGTTAGAAGGGAAAGAAAACGATGACAACTCAGAAGAAAGGTGAAATAACTACTTGTTCTCATTGCGAGAGGATTGGACATGATGAAGCCAGATGTTAGAAACTTCACCCAGAAATTAGACCAAAGAAGTTCTAGAAAAAGAAACCTAAAAAGAAGGCTAATACAACAATCTAACAAGATTTGGGCTCCAACTCAGGTTATGAAAGGAAAATAATGGCAATGGTTTTGAAAGGTAAAATTTTGGACACTAGTTCAAGTTCTAGTACTTCTGCATCTTCTTCAAACATAAATCATTTGGATGAGGATAAAAGATTTGAATTATTTCACATAAGGGTAACTTCTAAGCACACAAAAATAGATACATTGTTTGATAGTGGATCACAAGCAAATTTAATATCTGAATAATTAGTTAAGAAATTGGGGTTGGAGACACAGAATCATCCAAGACCATACCCATTAGCTTTGCTAAAATAAAAGAATCAAATTAATGTCACAAAGAAGGGTCGTTTAAAACTTTCCATCACAACTAATTACATTGATGAAGTGGATTTAGATGTGATTCCATTAGAAATATGTGGAGTAGTGCTAGGAAGCCTTTATCTATATGATCATGATTATGTGTTTCATAAGAAAGAGCATAAATATCACCTTATGAAATATGGAATTGAATACATTTTTTGGGAACATAAAATAAAAACACACTTGGATTTGAAAGATCCTTGCTTGATGCATGTTGTGGGATCTTGTTTTTGCTTCATGTGAGATTACGTCATGTTCATAGAAGGTCCATTGTGAGTGAGAGTTCCTGTAGTGGAACTTCTTATGGAGAGACATGCCAGTCATGTTGAGGGCACATCCTTGTATGAGATAGAACATCATCCATGTACATATTCCCATTTCCAGCACTATTTGAAGCAACCTACCCCATTTTGACACTGGGCCTAGAGGCGTATCCCACACTGGGTGAACTCCATTATCAATGACTCGTGTTCTTTTGTTGTTGATTTTTGTCTTGTTTCCTCTTGTTAAAGCATGCATATGAGTTCTCTTAATTCTCTTTTCAATGAAATTTTAACCACATCACAAAAGTAAAAGATCATGGGTAAATTTGGTAGCTGACGGACCCAAATCAAGATGGTATCAGAGCGGTCTTCTTGCTGAAGTGAATTGCAAGCGTGAACAACGATTGAACGTGTAGCAATGGAAGATGGAAAAGACATGTACCAGGCCATGCTTAGGATCAGAAAAATAGTTGGAAGACATACCATATGGATTTTAAAACAACGTTTTTGAATGGAAATTTGAAGGACAATGTTTATATGTTTCAGCCTGAAGGTTTTGAGATTAAAGGTAAAGAGAAAAATCTATGTAAGTTGGTAAAGGAGTTGTATGGACTGAAACAAACATCCTATGCATGGTATGAAAAAATAACTTGACACCATCTCAAGTTGAATTATAAGTTGTTTGATCTTGATAATGAAAATATTTTTGTTAAGAAAGTTGGAAAGTTAGTTGTATATTTGGTTGTATTGTAGATGATTTGATGATTACAGGAAATCATTAGGGTAATTTTGAGGTATAAAATGGGTCTCCTAAGGAAATTATAAAATAATAGTGGAAATAATAAAATAGGATTATATTACATCATCAAATTTAGAGGGAAAAAAGAAAAAAAATATTTTCTCAACTCGTATTTTCATCTTATCTCCTTGTGGGTTTACTCAAATTTCAAGCAGTAACACTCATATGATGAAAATTTTGATTCCTCATCCAAGGAGTACCCATGTTTCATACTTTCGATGGACCCTGCTACATGAAAAATGAGAAATACATGAAAAGTGTGATTGCAATCATGTTTTCTCATGTATTTCTCAGTTTTCATGTAGCAGGGTCTGTTATCACTCAGAAAAAATAAAACATCATTTCAGAAATTCCTAGGGGTTCATGTGTCAAAGGTACAGTCATAGAATTCATTTTTCATTACTTGGTCAAGGAAACATTTTAATTTTTCTTATTTAGTGTATCCTAAGGTCTAAATCCACCGTCATTCAAATCCTTTCATGTCACATTAGTCATGATTTTCTGACATTTTTCATTTCCCAAGTTTATAACACCGAAAGAGTCATTTTAGCCAAGAAACCACACTTTTGTACAAAAATCCACAGAAAAAATGCACTTTTCGCTACGAAATTGCTAATACGTTTGTAGCAAAAATGCCCAGAAATGAACTAGGTACGCTACGAAAGTAAGGATTCCTGTCTGTCTTGTCAAAATAGTTGCTAGGTGTCATAAAATGATTGAAAGGGATAGGGTAGATGTCATTCGAGTCAGTTAGGGTTAAGATCAAGGTACAATGATTATGGCTGAAGTCATCATCACCATTTTAAGCATATATGAGTCATCATTATACTATGAGTTGTCATCAAACTTCAAATCTTTCCAAATTAAGTCATTTGTCATTTTCCATTCCCTCTGTGCGTGTTATTGAGCTTTGGAGAATTATTTCACTGAGCCCAAGTTGTGGCTGGCATTTTCAAAGGTTTGCAGGTATCACTAATCAAGCGAGGCAGAGAAGACATTAATAACTATGGCTACAAAGAGGAAGACCAAAAATGGTGGTCACTATATTAGATATGAGCCATCAGACATGAACCTGAAAAATGAAGACCCAATAGCTGTAGAAGTTTTAAGAAGAACAGGGTGTTTATAGTTTTGTCAAAGATTTCAAGGATGCCATGTACAGGTCTCTAAGGAATTTTTCCTAAACTTCAATGGAACAGCTACAAAACTAGGATTGTTGAATCTCACTATAACACCAAAGACCATTGCAGCAACAACAGGGATTCGAAGAGGATAATAAAAATGGCTCAAAGGGTTCAAATTCAACATGAAATAATGTAAAGAATTTATCAAGCTAGAAAATAGTGAGGTTGACCTTACAAATGCCATTCTAGGGAGCTACATGAAGGATAATTTCTCAAAGCTACTGCTTATCATTCAGAAATATTTCACCTGTGAAGGGAGAGATCATAAATTCTATTCTTACCACTTCAAGCTTCTTTTGCATTTTGTTGGTAAGATATCTCTTGATTTAACCTTTTATTTACACAAAAGCTTAGCAAAAATGGCAGATAAAGTTCAAGCTAAATCTGAAGCAAGTGAAACCTCACTTTTCATCATGGTTTAATAAAATTGCTTGTTTTAGACGAGTTACAAAGACTAGGTAGAGATTGGTCTTCTTTTCTGTTTGTTAGTGGTTTTGAAATGGATACCTTTACCCCTAAAAGAACTCCTAAACCTAGAGGTATACCATCACCTTTAGTGGAAGAACAAATTGAACCAGTAGGAGCAGAGCAAAGTGAACCCTTAATGATGGAAACAGAGAAGTTGTAGAGATTTGATACACCCACTATTTCACCTTCAAAACAAAAGTCAATAATGAGCAAACCTACAGAAAAAGAGCCAACTGTGAGTAAACAAGGCATCAAAAGGATTACAAGGAGCCAAATAGTGACTAAAGGAAATTTAGAAGACATGTTACATGTTATTGATATTGAAGAGACTCTTATAGTCGAGGCTGAGGATATATATAAGGGTGGAAAGAAGATCAAGAAAGCCAAATCAACAAAGAAGATAGAGTTTGAAGGTGAGGATGCAGGTTTTATGTTTTAGGCTAGGAATTCCATGAGAAGACATGCTAAAAAGCTTTTGGAAAACAGTAAATAATTTCATCCATCCACTGACACTGTCCAACCACCACAAAGCATTATTGACCTTTCATCTCCTACAGAAGAAGATCCAGTCAGCAAGAAAAATAAAGGAAAGGAGAAAATAATTGAAAAAATAGAGATTGAGGTCTTAAAGGAAAAATTGAAGTTAGAAAATCATGAAATAGAAATCATGAAGAAGGAGGCAAGGAAACATAATGTTCAGAAGGTTTAGTTTGAGAAGATTAAAGAGGGTTGGGAAGAGCAGGTTGACAGTGTATCAAATACCCTAGATAGCACACAACAATTAATAAAATGGACTATGCCATTAAGGAAAGAAGTGAAACATGTCAGAAGAGTGAACCTGCACATGAAATATAGTAACATAAAGTTTAAGAACCAAGTTAAAGACCTCCAATAACAGCTAGAATTGATCCATGAGGAGCTCGAGAAGAAGGGTCTAAAAATAACTATAGTTGAGGAGCCCATAGCTAAACTCATCATCAATGAAGAAGAAACACCTCAAGACTCTTAAATTGAGTTGGTTTATGTTTTGAAAGGCTAATTTCATGTTGAAAACCAATTTTATATAGTTGGAAGGTATCTTTTTGAAACAAGGAAAAAATAAGGAATTTACACAGTTTCGTAGCGTTTCCTAAGCTTGAAGCCAGGAAAATGCTACAGAAACACCTGTAGTTGTATTTTTTCTTCTAAAACCATATTTGATAGCTTTCAAGGAGAGGAAATGATAGTGAGGATGTGTCAGGTCATGATGAACACAAAGAGAAAAGGATCGAAAATTTTGATTGTAAAGGTCATTTTTTGTACCCTATGAAAGCACGCTATGAAACTTCCATACTTTTCGTAGTGAGCTATTTTGAAAGTTTCTGAGTAGGCTTATGAGAATTTTTGAACAGGTGGACATATTAAATAGGTCAAGGCACCTTGCCAATAATCATCCATGACTTGAAGACCATGAAAGGGAGATAGCTTATCAGTTGAAGATAGGGCCTTGTTTTCCTAAAAAATAGGGTTTGTTTCCAGATTTTGCGGAGGGTAATTAAGATGTCAAGTAGTGATGAGTTATATCAAAGCCTATTTGAACATATGAAGCATTAGTTGTCAAACGTGTAACAATTTTAAGAGATAACGTAGTTGATGTAATAATTTAGCAGTTTGAGTCCTATTAGGAAAAGGAGTATTTTATAGTGTAGCTGTCATTTTCTCATTAAAGCACATGTTTTCCTATTATGCAAGGTGTCATAGGAAAAGTTCGATGAATCTAGCCTAGATGAAAATCATCTCTCATGTAACAAAGTATATTAAATGGCATATATTCGAAATTGTAAAGGGTTGGAGGCTTTTTGCACTACTACATCTTTATGTAATTTAATTGATATCAATAATATAGAGGATTTTTTCTTGACAGACCTGAGATTCTCATGGAATTTTTAGTGCTTTTATAATATATATTTCTATGTATACCACTTGCAATGGATTTCATCCTTATTACTCAGAATTCATATGTGTATGCTCTGACTTCCTATATTAATGGAATGGCTGTGTTGTTTTATGTTCCATGTGTGATTTACCTTTGCTAAAAACTCTTACTTGCCTCAGTTTCCATGTCAAGAGACCTTACCACTGAAACTACTGATTTTTTGACTCCATAAGTCCAATGGTTGCAGACCTATATTCTTTTCAACCTACACACATCACAATCAAGTTTGACCATTATCAAATATCATAAACCCCTTTGAGAGAGCCCTCTCAGACTGAAGAGGCTAAGCTTGAGTCACAAGTTGGTTTGAAATAGTTACATAGAGTTGCCTAATTAGCAACCAATCAAGTGCAATTTTGTGATAACAGGGTCCATCAAAAGTATGCAACATGGGTACTCCTTCCACGCGGAATTATATTTTGTATCCAATGAGTAATCGTGCTTGAAATTTGAGTAAAATATTAGGGAGATAAGTTGAAAATATGAGTTGAAAAAGTAATTTTATTATTTTATTATTTTTTAATCATTTTACTTTTTTGCTCCAAAAATTGTGAATCATCCCCCATGGTTGACATCATCATCTTGAATCCTATTGGTTCTTATAAAGTTTCTTTTGGTTGTCCATTTTTATAAGGAGTCCCATTTTAGACCTCAAAATTTCCATAATGAATGATGACTATATAGCGTCTTTTAAAATAAAGCGAAATTTTTTTTTTTGACATGACAGATTTGTGTTTATTGCATTATTATTTAGGGATTGAAGTTGATTAGAATCCCAAATATATTTGTATTTCTTAGAAGAATTATATTGAGTAGATACTGGACAGATTTGGGATGCCAGATTGTTACCTTGTTGCTACTCCTATGGAGAAAATTTCAAACTTATTTCCACTAAAGGAAGTACGTTTGAGGATCCAAAAAAGTACAAATAACTTGTTGGAACTTTAAATTTTATTACTACTTATCGAACTCACATAAATTTTGTTGTAGGGATACTTTCTAGGTTCATGTGTTGGCTTGAGGGGTCCTGACCTAGGTTCAGAGTTATACGTAAAACAAAAATCCCTTCAACTATTAGCCCTTTTGGTAGTGATCTATTTACGCAGACGAAAGTCTCACCCAAAGCAGTATGGGGGGGTGCTGAATTAGGTTTCCGCACCCTAAGAGAGAAATTGATGAGTGGTCCTCGGTAAAACCCCATAACAAGCTTATAAAGATGCACACATAGAGACTGCCCAAACATAAATAGAATACCACAAAATTGATATCACTTTGGCGCAGAAAAACAGAACTGAAGCTGATCCAAATCACATCGCATGAAAGGCTTAAACATATCTTTAATGTTCCAAAATTTAAGTGTAATTTATGCATAGATGTTGTGCAATGGCTATAAAATAACTCAGAAATAGTATTGTAGGAAACAGATTAGGACCACATCTCGCTCTTACTTAACAGAAGTCAATATTCATGCATAAAAATATTAATTAGCCCTGCCCATTCATTAGTAAGCAAACAGATAGTGTGATCAAAGCATAATAGTAAATGGCACAGATGCATAACACAAGAAGTTCGCCAAAATATTTCCTTATATTATCTCTAGATATATCATTCAGTACATCAGTCTTCCTTACACAACAGCCCTTACTAAACCCTTAAAAAAACCCTTTCAGACACACAACCAGTGGATTCTGCACACAGCTAGGACTATGTCTTCATGCACACAGCCATCAGGAGCCTTTTACCCAACCCTAACGTAACGAGACTCTTACATAATATTTGCAATAAAAAGCATAAGATATCGTCCACTATCATTCACTACATAGCTTAGACGTATTCTATCTATTTATAATATTCCTAGCGCATAGATACTATGGTCTCAAACCATGGTTTGAGACCCATAGTTTACATTAAATTTCATTTACACAAAAATAGGGGACTTTAACCACCCCAATTCCCCTTGACTTCCCTTTTTGTAGTGCACACATATAATATAACCCAAAATGGAGCTTTGAAAATTCTACCTTAGGGGAGCTCACTCCAACAGGCCCCCAACAAAAACATGTGACTCGTCCCGAGTCACTGAGGTGTTGGCTCCTTCATTTTAGCTTGAAGAATCTTGACAAAAGTCTAGATAGGGAGCACTAGTTCTAGACTTTGCGTTGTTGTAGTCTGTGCCTATTACACCATTTTTTTAGTGGTAGGCCCTTCATCAGCCATCTCTACACTGCACTGGGATTGCTAGATGACCTTAAAATTATTTTCCAATGTTTATGAAAGCTCCAGTGCTTCTTTGGTCGAGGGTTTCATGCGCTTTGTCAATGCCTATTCTTTTCTACGCAACTCAGTAATATTAGTTTGGATGGTTCTGGACTCTTGTAGTTGAGCGACGTGCTAGGAGGACCAATGTAGGTGCAACCATCCTGATTTCTTCGACCTTTTTCTCTTTCTGGCTGAGAGAAACTACTGGTAAATTGAATCATTTTGAATAAATGACCTCACATTCAGAGCTTTGTTCAAAATGCTATCACATTGGATAACTATGGGAGATATTATTGTTGGCTGTGGAGCCTGATTATCTTCTTTTTTTAGATGTATCACAATATTAGACCATTGCTCTTAATAGGGAGGCAACGTCAGCCATCATTTAAATGCTGCCTGGGGGGTCTTGGGGGGCGGGGGGGGTGGGGCGACTCTGACTTTATGGAGGCCCCACTTGGCAGGCAGCTTCGGTGGTAGCATCTGTGAAGCTAAAAACAGATGTAAAATTTCCTTATAAAAGTATTGTAATTTCTAGTCAATCTATGTCATTCATTAGGTGGATGATCTGATGGTAGAAGTTATGTTTAATTTACAGTTTTTTTACCTAGAAGGCAACCCCTTGTTTTGTATGAGGTTATTGTATTGCGGTTGTGCATTGTATGTGTATTCTCATAGAAAGAAACAGAAAGGGGGACTATGCAAGAGAACATAGGATATTACAATGCATCTATTGTAGGTTGTGTCTCTTCATTTTGATGGATAATAGAAAGGAAGGACTGGCTATTCGGGGTGGAAATAGCCCAAATTAGGTGAATCAAGTATATCTATGTCTCTGGTTTTATCTGTTTTTTGTTTTTGTGTTTTGAATTTTTTATGTGTTGCATTTCTCTGTAATATATAATTTTCTAACAATTATATCATTGTCCTTCTGGTCTTCTACATCTCATTGTGTGTGAACCTCGAGGGGTGTCTCAGGCTGCAACTTGGTTTGGAGGTCTATGATCTATTGCTCATATGCAGTCCTGATATTGTGAACCTCCTCACGCACTTCTTTCACCGAAATATAAAATCCTTCCAATTTCTCACCGGGCACAGTGGTGGCCAAGACATTGGGAATATCTTGGCACACATGGTAGATCTTGGCCTTTAGTGTCACGTGTTGGGCTTCTATCTCACGACCTGCTACTTCTACTTGTTTTTACTGTTGGTGGGCTTGCACAGCTTGCACCTAGGCATCACTGGTCTACATGAGTGCATTCATTTCTCTCCATTGCAACTTCTTTGTAATGACTGAATGAATCAAGTGTAATTTGGCTATAGGTAACACATAAATGTTAATGTCAACATCACCTGACCCCATGATCTAGAGATGTTGTTGAGCATCCATCTGAACTACGTACAAGGGTATATGAACAAATCTCACCTCGCGAGAGACTGGTAGGGCAACATCCAAGAGTTGCGCACTAGTGACAGGTGTGCTGGAATGGCTCACTTAAAGTATGCTCTCTTATATCTGGCTTGCGTATACTTTTAATTATTTCAAGCTTCTCTATACACTCTATATCTGTCCAACTATCCTCTGTCACAGACATGATAGTGTTGGCTATTTCTATGAGATCATCTTCAATTAGCATCAGAGCCTCCAACCTTGCTTTTTTGAACCCTTTTGCTTCTTCCCTATTCCACCAGTGGCCTGACCGCTATGCTGAACTCCCTTGGAAATCTTAATCTCACCTATTTCTTTAGGCGCAATACCATTCTTCTTTGGCACAGTGGAAGTGTCAAAAATTTCCTACATGGTTGTGGGAGTAGACTCTTTTTCTTTGCGATTATGTTCTCTCATGACCTATGTTGTCACATTTGGTAGCACTGTTTTCTTGGAGAGATCGGTGGCCTTTTTTGTAGCTTTGTTGGTTGAAGTGTGCCCTTTGTAGGTGTTGGTGGGCTCAGCTAGGATGCCGACCATGTGGCCATAGTCTGCGCTAAATAATTCTCTGTCACATGATAGGGGAGCTCGTACCAGACCCTTTTGATAGCGCCTTTAGCGCAGATGTGTATGTTATGGAACATCACCTTGAAGTCAGAGATCATCTTATATTGGTCGTATAAGGTTAGTGATAGTCACAGCCTTGACTGTACTTCTTGGTATAATGAGCTATCATATCATACCTAGAAGATTTTATTCTCCTAACCCGCACCAGATCTGCTGAGTTCCATAGCATTGTGTACCACGCAGCTTCGCACATGGTCAGTGTAATCTCTGGAAATTGGGTATCCTCTAGGGTACACCATCCGATGAGCACAATGAGTAATAAAAACCACACATATTGGAAGGCCTTGCCTTCCTCCTAAGCCTCGCACACATTTTCAAGGAATTCATGGCACAGGTAACCCAACCAATTATATATCACCCCTTTCTCGCATTGGCCAACGAGCGTGAGTTCTTGAGCGAGCACCTCTCTTGGTCTACATTTTCATATCATTTTGCAGACCAGAACAAGCATGGAAAAGAAAAACATGGGGTTACTAATTTTAGTGACCACAAAACCCCGACTCTTCCATGGGACACCATATGTCTACTTAATCTGCTCCGGCATGACTTTCTCCTATGCTTTTCCTCTGAATTCAACACCAGGACCAGGCCCCTTTGCTGGTAAGCCTGTGATGTGGGGGATTAATAATGTGTGAATTGGGATACACTCCCCTACCTAGAGTGCATCGTCATGAACCAAGGCTAATAGTTGTTTGACGTAAATGTTGTTTATGGCATTGCAGCCAAAGTGGGTAATTTGTAACAAGTTGAGAATATTGGAGTTATGTAGCCCCAACATTTCTCTTCACGGTTCAAGGCACACAATGCCTCCATCATAAGGGACGTGATCCAAGTAGATATCTGGCTCGAGATCAGGGAATTTTTCGACATCCACAATGTGCTAATCATGAAAAATGAGGTGTGGGATTCTTGCGAGCATATCCCCCTCCATTGGGACATCCTCATGGATCAGGGGTGTTTGAATACTTTAGCGCACCTTGTCTATGTCCTTAGGTGTTTTGACCAATGGTTTGCGTGGCCTAATTTTTGAGTCATAAAGGTGATTGTTTTAAAGGTAACCTTAATGCTTTACATTAATTATCAACCCAAGGAAAGTATTTTTATTTCAAGAGTGTAAGAAAAATATTTGCAAGTGACATCAAAGTTTAACTACACTAGATCGTTGTAAGAAAGATTGTCTAATTCTCGAAGTTCAATCAAACCAACTTGGAAGTGAATTATGAAATAATTCAGACCAATCAAAGGAGAAGATTTTGTTCTAAGATTATGCAAAAATAACCACTCAAGGCTGAAAATAATAGATTGCAATTGAACAAAATGCTTTGATGAATTGAAAAAATACCTTAATGAATTGAACAACAAACCTAATAAAGTGAACAACAATCAATTATTCTAGATTTTGCAATGGAATTCTCTTTAATCAACTAATAGCATTATTCGGAATTAAATATCAACCAAACATTCACAATTATGATGAAAAGATTAAAACATTAACAATATGTAGAATTGAACATAAACCGTGCTAAAACTAGTCTAACAAATGTAAAATCATCAAATCTTGATAAGAGAACATGAATGATAAATATAATCTAGTGAAAAGAAAGTTATAACATCTCACACTTGTGATTAACCAATTAAATGATAATGTTATGAAACACAAAGGATAACTGGAATTGCAAGTTTTGTAAATAAACGTATAGCACAAAAATAGTAGGAGAACCCCTAGGGTTGGGCCTGAAGCCTCTAGAAGCCTTCTGCTAAGGAATAATCAAAAGTATTTTATACTAAAAAAGCTAACTTATTCATTAATCACTAGAGCAATACATTAGCATGAACTTGATGATTCTATCTGAATACTTTTATTACAGGAAAATTATAATACATGAACTATCCTTCATCTAGTTCACCTTTAGCCTTTTATAGCTTAAAGGAAAATTCAAATGGAGTAACGGATCTTTCTCATTATGAGATCCTGTCTCTTCGTGGCTATCGACTGAACACTCCAAGAGTAGGCATGCCTCTACATCTTCTGTTGATTCATAGGATCTGATACGACTCTGTTTGCCTTCCTTGTCTATTGTCATTTGGTCATCCTAGTTAGCAGTTTGGCTGTTTCTCTTTCCTATCAATAAATACAATGACAAATCATTTTTTATGTTATTAGACACACCTTTTATTAATAATTCATTCTACCTTATTTTTGCATTATTTTCCTTTACTTTATTTCTAAGATAAGAGAAAAATATATAAAATTAAATGACAAATTGTGCTAAAGATAGGGGTAAAATGTACCTTCTCCTTTGCCCAACATACTCCCCTACTTACCTTTTTGCAGGTCCTCGTGCAAAAAAATGGTTGAGGTGTAACTGGGTTAAAGAATCTGTAGGATATACTTATTCCTTATAAATTCTAAATCCATGTCTAAGTTTTATCTTTTAAAATTTTGAGTTTATGTGCCCTTCTAGTAACTCATAATCATGACCATAGTATTTAGGGGGGTACCATATGATGGGGCATCTGTATCTGCACCCTATCCACATAGGACCCATGTTCAAAATTAGTTTGTTGTATAGGGGGAACTGGGAAGCAGCATCTTTAAAGTTCCTATACCCAAATGGTTCTCTGTTCTTAACATTATTTGTAGAGGCTGGCCATCTCTATTTGGATGATGATAATGCTTCTTCTTGAATGTTCTGGAAGTATGCCAACCCATTTTGTACAATATCCTTGTGAATAGGTCGCAATCTGGATATAACTCCTCTATGTTGCATGAATTTCTTTTGTTGTGTAAAATAGTATAGGGATTTAGTAGGTTCCCCTCTGACCCATAGATCTAGGCTTCTTTTTTTTTAGAGCTATTGTAGGCCTTATCCCATCTAGTGTGATTTTTGGCAAAGGAAATAAAAACTTGGAACTGAACGTCCCCTATGAAGGGACCAGGGTTATTGTCCTTTTCCTCCTCTAGAAATAAATTGTGTAAATACAATTCACACAAAAGATGTTGGACTTGCTCATCCTGCTCATTGCAACATTGGACAAATTCTTCAATGGTTTTAAAAGTAGTGGGCTTCCCTATCATGACAACGTTGATCTTCAACAATAAATATATTTCCACTAAGAATAAAGAATAATTAGTGACTAGTACCCTGCAAGTTAATACATCTGAGTAAAGAGAGAAAAACATACTGGTTTTCTTCTTAGCCTGTTCCACTTGATCCTGTGTCTTCTTCACTTTTTCCCTTTCTTCCATGAGTTGGGCAAAGGTTTGATCTTCAGTTGCAGAAAGGTCTTTCAATCGCTTTAGTAGTGCCCAATGTTCTTGTAACGGGACTAATTCCTTCTTACACTGGTCCAATTCATGTTGAACTTGAACTAATTCATTGTGAAGCTTCTGATTGGCAGCTTTTTCTACCAGGGGAGTGTAGGCAGGTGTTACCTCTGTTTAAGTCCCCTTATCTCCTGTAAGTATCAAATCAGTCTACAAAGAGATTTCAGTAGTGTCTATAAAATCGTTTGTACATAAGCTTCAACATTATCTATTAAATCAGTCTGTACAAGAACTTCAGCAGTATCTATTAAATCAGTCTGTACAAAGGCTTCAACATTGTATATTAAATCAGTCTGTACAGAAATTTCAGAAATATCTACCGTTTGGGTAAAAAAATATGTTTGGGTTCCCACGGTAGCTAATTCCTTCTCAAGATTCCAGGCCTTTTCTGCTTCTTCCAACTGTTTCCTTAGCTGTTTTACCATTTTTCTCAGTTTCCTGCATTTACTTTTCATTTTTCTTAACTTCATCTTAGCTGATTTTTATTTTAGCAGGGTTTTGACAAGAGAAGTAGCAGTGGCTTCGGTTTCAGGAAAGTTTGTGCTAGTTCTAAGGTTATCAGAAATGGTGTTTTCTTCAGGTGTCCAAGAGGTTATTTCAGCATTAACATCCTGACTGGGTGGAATAATATTTTATTCAGGCGTGAGGAGAACTGTCTAAATACTTGTGTCTCGTTCTAATAGAATAGTGTCCCCTGACTAGTTTCTAGATTCAGATATTCTCTCTGTCCAATCTTCCCTACTTAGCCATTCATTATCAGAGGGAGATAAAACCCTCAAAGCCTACAATTCATCATGGGGAGGTAGGATTTGAGTATGGCTAGAGCTGCTAGTAGTGGTAGACTGGTTCAAAAGGTCCCTCTGCTCCTCGGATTGTTCAGATGGGCTTCCAATTTCACGAGATGTTCTCATTTTCTCTAGCACTTGAGCCATTTCTACTTCATAGTCTTGTAAGGACATATTTTGAGGGCTCAAAGGTGGTGTATGGGATGGTCCCGCCTCATCTAGAAATATAGAGGTGTTTTTCCGTAGTTGCAACCTTTCAAACCATCTCCTTTTTCCTAGTTCTGTGGTCGAAACATGGGTTCTCTTCCCTCTTTCTCTCCTAGGTATGCTTGTTCTAGGGAGTTCAATCTTTGCTCTGACGGGGTTTTCTTTAGGTGCAGGCAGGGCAAGATTAAAAAAGTTGTCCTATGTTATCTTATATTTTTTTAACTGATGAATGATGATCAATTTAATCAAGCCATGGTGACTGAAAAATTCTTGGGGGGATTTATCTCTTATAATTCGAACAACAGTATTATGCAATACATCATTTTGGAAAAACGGAAAATTAACTAAAATTTTTCGCTTGAGAATAGCTAATATTTTAAGTTGAAGTGACTTTACCACATTCTGGCATCCATCACATATGATATATCTTTGAATGAAGACTGCCAATTCTTGCCAAGGCTGCTGTAAGGACGTAGGATTAATACCTTTCCCTTTTTGTTCCAGTGCCTCGCCTGGGTCCTGGTACACTGAGATTTATTCTTCTAGAAGGAAATTTTTTTCAGTCCATATTTATCCTTCTATTGGTAGTCCAGAGACCTCAGTGATGATTTCTTCGGAGACTGGTATAATTCTTCCTTTGACTATGGTATGCCCTTCCTGCAGGTTTTGCAAGAATTCAACTGCTATCTCTGTATTAAACCCTTGTAGTCTACGTAGATATGGAATCTAGCCAGCTTGCTGGAGAACAATGTGAGCTGCTTATGAGGCTTGAAAAATTGTGGGTTCATTACGGAGAGAATTTCCACCCATGGCTATTGTGTTATCATAATTGGTTTCTTTTTCTGTATGTGTTTCTTTCGGCTCTGTTGGTTAAAGCATAATAAACGCTGCATGCGGTTATTTTTTTTAATATATTATAAATATGCAACTTCATGACATAAATGCAATGATATTTTAGTCCAATAAACATATCTGAAGGAAGTTGCTTGGGTAATTCACATGCTTCTTCATTATCAATATTCGTACCCCCTCTAATGAGAGAAGGGCATCCACGACCTTAAAGCTTAAGAGAAGAGAAAAGATGGTAACTGTTAGGATCCTATAATAATAGGGATCATAATTTTGAATTGACTATATTATGTCTTGTAATATTCTACATACCTTTTCTTTCTGAAAATGTTTTCCATATTAAAAAATGAAAAGAGGGTATGTCCTAAAAGAATAATCAAAGGACCAAAAGAAATAAAGATAAAATAATATATAAAGTATGAACCCCACAAAAAGAAACAAAAATAATTTATGAAAGTGTTTCACATTCAAATTCCACTACTCTTAGTTTAATATACTTTTGAAAATAAAATTGTGTGCAGATTCTCCAAAATGCCACAATTCATGATGATCATACAGTTTAATCTTGATTATTCATGCCTTTAAATTTCATGTCATGATAGTTAGTGAATAAATATCTAACCAATCCATTTAATCCTGGCAGATCAGTAGTTAAGTAGAGAATAAAATGAGATCATATGTTTAATCTGAGCCATTGGAGGATATAAGGTTAGAAATAAGTTAGTTTTCTTATCAAAATAAAATAAAAGGGTCAACAAGCTCAAATGCACACAATAAAGGAAATAAAAAGCATTAGGATAAATAAAGGGTAGGTAGGATAATTTCGAAAGTTATGAAAAACATCATTTGGTTTATCTCTTGTCACTAATGTCTTTATAACATTCCCCGTTATCCTAAAAATCCCTCTTTCCTCTCTTGGAAACCATTTCCCCTTGAAAAATCCCTTTCCCTTTGCTAAAACCCTTTTCCCCTCCTAAAACCCCTTTCCCTTTACTAACTTTGCCTTTTTCATAAAAAGGAAAAAACCCACTTATCCAAAGTTTTAAAGTGTGAAATAAATATATTAGGTGGACCCCCCTTTTTTAATTAACCCCTCCTCCTAATGCATTTTTAACCTCCCGCTATCATTTTAACCCCTTCGCATATATAATCCCTGCGTGCCACTTTATTTAAACCCCCACTTTGAAAAAAAAACTCCCGCTTTAGATATTTACTAACCCCCATCTCATTTTATAACCCTTCACATAAATAATCCCCAACCCACTTTATATTATTTACCCCTTCGCACATATAATACCCGACCCCACCTCTTTGAAAACCTACCACTCCTACCATCTGCCCAACCTCCTTTGACCAGATCGAATGACCAATAAAGCTTTTCACACCCCCTAGCGTAAGATGTTTAAAACCAATGGGGGGGGGGGGGGGGGGGGGGAAGGGTTCGAAATGGGTGGTTTTATCCACCCCCTCCCCTACCATGTGGTTCCACCAGAGTTTATCGCAACCCCTCATCCTAAAACTACCATACCGCCTTTTGCTGTGTGGTAAACCACTTCTGCGCATGCACTGAAACTAGCACTGCTCGAAATAATAAAGCCCCACGCCATGCGATAAAAAAAAATTCAAAAATAATAAAACCCCTCCTGAAACCGTTATTTCATTATTTCTGTTGAATTTCGAAAAGAGACCAAAATCCATTCCCGACCAAGATTAAAGCCCCTGTTGCTGCCTAGGCCTTTCTGCAACCAAATTCACCATATTCCAGGTAATTCTGAATACCCGAAACCATCTAATTTTCTGATTAACTCAATAAATTAAAAAAATTAATGGCTTCCAGTGCATGCAGACAGTAAATCCCCTTCAACCACCATTTCTAGATGTGGACCACACCTCTTTGGAAAATAAAGAGATCAAAATCAATGATACTATGACCGATTGGACCTTTTGGAGCTCCATTGCTGGAACCATGATAAATTTATTGATCAGGCATATGATATGCATCACTAGGACTCTAATTTTCCCAAATACATATTCCCTTAGACCTATCAATTCCCTGAACTCATAAGACTATGCCAAATAAGCTATTTTCCAATTGAAAGAGCTATAGTTACTCCAAACTAGGAAATCTTATTTACAATCACTACTCAATCTATCAATCAAATGTTGCAGATTCAACCACAAACAGAGGGAGTAAATTTCTCAATTGAAACCCTTACTGAGCTTTACTTGAAGCTAGAATTCCCTAAAAGGTTCCAAATCTTTCAAACTTTCCTCCCTCCTCAGTAGAAACTCCCAAAAAATATCTTCCATACTCAGCTTCCATGTTTTCAAAAAGAACCACATAAATTGTTACCATGCTATCATGTATTTTAGGATATTTCACTGATTGGCATGTAGATGCATCTATTCTTGGTTTCTTATTCATCTTTTTCCCAGGTCAGCCTCCAGCTACAACCTTCAATTTTTCCCAATACCTGGTAGATGCCATCTATTATGAGCTAGTCAAACTGCCATAAGAAGGAATATTCAAATACTCCTGAGTTTTGTTTCATATGTTTATATATTTTAAATCATAAAGGGTTGCAGTTAACCTACAACAACTGGACACAATGTGTAATCCCCAATTTGTTGCATGCTGGACATCCTTGATCAGAAAGGATTCCACTGAATTTAGCTTCAAACACCTCATTGATTCTTTTTTTTATCTAGTAGTTAATATGCTAAGTAGTAGAATTCAACCTAGAATCAGTGAGGATTTCAAAATGGTTGTACAATTACCATATTAGATCAAAATAGGAGACTGGTATTTATACCATAATCATAGAGAAATCAGAGTGTATGGAAGCCACCTAACTCCATACAAGATTCCCAAATACCTCCCAATGAGGATATTTTCTTTAGAATACATCATAAAATTTTTGAATTCAGATGAGTTCAATTTCCTTTCAGCTAAGAAGAAAATTTAATTCAAGATTAAAAACCAGCTAGGGCCTTTTATATGTAATAGTAGGAATGTTGTGCAACAAGCAGACAAATGATTACAAGATTTCAAGTTCAATAGTAGTTTCAGATGGTATTATGATCCCCTTGGGTGTTATAAGTAAATTAAGAGTTAAGTTAAAATTGACCCCTTTCATTCATGAGTCAAAGCCTGAAATTGAAAAGTATTCGAACCAATTAGAGTGGTTGGAAAATACTTTATAGCAGGTGGAGAAGCAGGCTGATACTAGTTCCATCCTGTTTACTCTAGCCCCGCAGGACATAAATTCAAAAAGGGCAAGAGATGAAGGCTCTTATTTTGTAGAAACTACTTCTGATACTAAATTCAAGCTTATGTATATAAAGAAGACAAAGCTAAATCCAGTGATAGAGTAGGAAGATATAGTTCAAACAGTTGAAACCATTGAAATAGATATTGTTGTCAGAGATGATGCACCTATGACACTTTCAGAAGAAACGCATCTACCATCAACTTCCAGTGCAAAAATAATTCAGAAGTAGAATAGTGCAGAGGTTTGATCATCTAGCAAACCAGTTGAGAAAGAGAAATATATAATGGAGAAATACAAAGAGATCAAAATCAGAAATGAAGCATTAAATTCTGTAACATATGCTCAGTACTGGAAGAAAACTCCCAGTGACCAGAATATATTTCTTTTATCTTTTGACTTCAAAACAAGGAAGATGCAAATGAAATTTCTACAGTGAAAAGTGTGGGCCCCAAAAACATCAGAAGATTATAAAAAGACAGCCTTTGAAGTTCTTTCCAAAGATGTGCACCCAATTGACCCAATTGAGTTTCACAAACAGGCAGGAGAAATGATCTTTTCCACCATGAAACACAAAGCTTTAAGTGTCCAAGAGTTACAGAATTCTGTAGAAAATATAAAGACATAGTTAAAACTAGAGAAAGCTTCATCAAAAGCAAATGATAACTAGATAAAGTCACTTGAAGATTTGTTAATGGAATTTGGTTATAATCCAAAATAAATTAAAGCAGCTGAAGAACTAATAAAGAAGAAGAATGCGGACATAGTTGCACTGAAGAAACAACTAAAGTTACAAAATACATACCATCCACAAACCGAAGAGGTTCTGGAAACTGATAATCAAAAATATGAAATGATGAATCTCATCATTCATTTGACTGCTCAACTGAAAGAAATGGAAATAACAATGGATAAACTAGTGTAGTAAAAGCAAGCCAGCATGGAAGCAGTTCCATTTACTACTATTCCTATAGCTTCTACATTAGCCCCATTTCCTACAGCAGCTCCAGTATCAACAGCAGTTCCAACAACTACATCAACAACAACATCAGTAGTACTAACAACCCATCCCATTGATGTGGCCAGCAAATTGATACGACAATGGAAGATATCTCGATTCAAACTACTAAAATTAACAAGCTCAAAGAACAAGTGAAAATTTTAGAATATGGAAATAAATTAGCAGAAGTAATGCATCAGGCAGAAGTATAAAAACCCAACAGATTAACTGAAAGAATCCACAAGCTGGAAAAAGAGCTATCACTAAAAGAACCTTTAGCCAAAGCAAAACAACAGTTGTGGGTCAATATCATTAACTCAGTTATTGATATTTTGCCTTCTATACAAATGATATTTGAAAAAAATGACTTGGTAAAGGAAGTTGGAAATGAAATTCAGAAGGTCAAAGCAGATCTTGGAAGGAAACCAGAGGAAGCATCAGAAATAATAAAATTTTAAGTATGAGGTGTTTCCGCAATGCATTATATTAGATATCATTTTTGGGATTCAACTTCGTTAAGTAAGTCATTCATGTATGATCAATTCAATGAGAGGTAGTCGTAACTAACTAATTTCTCATGATTTTTGAATAGTCCACTAAGCTCTCATTACATCGGGTGATGCTCACAGGGGTGAAGAAGTGGGATTGGAACTAGTGAAATGAATCACATAGCGTCAATCATCACTTCTGGGGCTTGCACCCGGTAACTAGGACTTCCTGAGAGGTCACCCATCCCAGATCTCCTCTGGCTCAAGCACACTTAACTATGGATTTTTCCCCAAAATCAAGCCCACTTAGCTTGCTACCCCATTTTCAAAAACCTAGCAAGTATTTTGCCTCATGAACTATTCAAGAAGAGCTCCCTTTACTCTTTTTATTTTAAGTATGAGGGGTTTCTGTAGTGCATTTAACTAGATATCATTTTTGGGATTCAACTGCGTTAAGTAAGTCATTCATGTATGACCGTTTCCATGAGAGGTAGTCATAACTGACTAATTTCTCATGATTTTTGAAAAGTCCACTTATCACTCATTGCATCAGGTGATGCTCACATGGGTGAAGAAGTGGAATTGAAACTAGTGAAATGAATCACATAGCGTCAATCATTACTTCGGGGGCTTGAACCCAGTAACTAGGACTTCTCGAGAGGTCACCCATCCAAAAACTCCTATGGCTCAAGCGCACTTAACTATGGATTTTTCCCCATAATCAAGCCCACTTAGCTTGCTACCCCATTTGCAAAACCTTAGCAAGTATTGTGCCTCATGAACTATTCAGGAAGAGCCCCCTTTACTCTTTTTATTTTAAGTATGAGGGGTTTCTGCAATGCAATATATTAGATATCATTTTGGGATTCAATTGTGTTAAGTAAGTCATTCATAATGACCATTTCCACGAGAGGTAGTCGTAACTGACTAATTTCTCATGATTTTTGAATAGTCCACTTAGCACACATTGCATCGGGTGATGCTCATAGGGGTGAAGAAGTGGGATTGAAACTAGTGAAATGAATCGCATAGCGTCAATCATCACTTCCGGGGCTTGCACTCGGTAACCAGGACTTCCCGAGAAGTCACCCATCCCGGAACTCCTCTGGCTCAAGCACGTTTAACTATAGATTTTTACCCACAATCAAGCCCACTTAGCTTGCTACCCCATTTGCAAAACCTTAGCAAGTATTGTGCCTCATGAACCATTCGAGAAGAGCTATTGAATATTCCACTTAGTACTCATTGCATTGGGTGATGCTCACAGGGATGAAGAAGTGGGATTGAAACTAGTGAAATGAATCACATAGCATCAATCATTACTTCTGGGGCTTGCACCTGGTAACCAGGACTTCCCAAGAGGTCACCCATCCCAAAACTCCTCTGCAATGAGTGCTAAGTGGACTATTCAAAAATCATGAGAAATTAGATAGTTACGACTACCTGCCATGGAAATGGTCATACATGAATGACTTACTTAACGCAGTTGAATCCCAAAAATGATATCTAATAATAAAATTCCTAAATTCAAAAAACAAGTATGAATTAGAAGAATTAGGGATAGCGGACAGAACATAAACTATCTTAGAGGTGAAGAAAGTGATTTCCAAGAGAAATCTGATGACACAACTTGAGGACAAATGTCAAACTATGGATCTTGCAATGAATAGGTTTGTCAAAAAGTTTGATGTATTAATATAGAAAGGTCTCCCTAATCCATTAGTAATCAATGATAAAATCATGAAGCATGAAGACTATGATAAAAATATGAGGGAAGTAGCCAAAGAGACTTCCAATAGTTCAACAATGAAAGGAGTTCCCACAGGAAAAGTGCTCCTTCAAAGTTTAGAAATTTCTTTTACGTCGAGCATGAGGTAAATCATATTTTTGTAAATAAGCCCATGTTTTCCAAGTATTCAGAGGCAGATGAAATTTACTGGAAGATTGTGAAGCCTTAAAGATTCCAGATGAAGAAACTTGGGAAAAATGGTGTGATTTACTGTGACAAGTTAAAGAGAAGACAGGTAAAAGAACTCACAGCATGAAAGAAACAAACATATGATAAAAATAAAATAAAACAAGGACAACTTTCAATCATTTACTAGGTGTCACTATATTTTTGCATAAAGATATTTATTTTCCTAGAATAAATCCTAGTTAGTTGACAGGATATTTTGTATAATTTTTTGTATAAATACTTCATCAATTCGAAGTATCAAGTTTGGATTTATGAATATTTCTATAGCTAATTGATCTACTACCTGAAGGTTATTATACCATTTCCAGTTGACAGACATAACAAGTAATAACAACATTTATTTACAGGATTCATTTGTTGAGCTATATCAGTGAAGTAGAATTTCAATTGTTCATGTTATTTTCTTAAGTATTCCATAAGATTTAATGTGTTCTAAATTTAAGTGTTATAATAGGAATTTTACTGTAGAATTTTTTTAAATACACTGTGCTTTGAACTGTTATACATTTCTATGTTTTCTTCTGATATCCAGTTTAGAGAATTCTTAATTTCCCTCTGATCCCAATTGACCTCCTTCACCTTCCCTGATTATCTGGTTTAAGGAATTCTTAATTTCTCCTTGATCCTGATTGAAAACCACTTCATCATTCAGCCTTAAATATTTGATTCTACTCACCTATCCTGCCCTGTAAACCTTCCTTTATAATTTGATCCTGTTATGTTGTCTAGGTATATTGACTCCATAGCCTAATAGAAAATAGAAAAGCACCTATCCATCTAGATCAATAATTCCACCAAAAAATCAAAATCATGCAAACAAGCATACATAAATAGCCTAAAATTTATTAAATCAAAAAATATGAATCATTAAGAGAGAGTCCTCTCTGAGCATTAGGAAGGCTAGATCCTTATCTCCAAAAGTGGTTGATAGTTACCTCTGATATTTATTTTTAATGCATATAACAACTCTTGGGAAATTTTGGAGTGATAACATATTGGTGAACGTATTGGGGAAATCAGTCCCTAGTTAAATAAATCTTAAAGGAAACACTTTTCCTCATTTTTTTCACCTTAAGGTTTTTAAAGGGTTGTTAAAAATTATCATTGAAAGTTAAAATTCTAGCTTCTGAAAGAAAATATTATGCTAGGGCTCAGCCTGATCCACAACCTGCTAAAATTGTTGATGATCCTGAAAGAATTTTAAGAAAACATAAAAAAGTAGAAAGTCTAGGAAGTAGTAGTCAGTTAGTAAAAAAAAATTCACTTCCTAAAGAGTTATCAAGCATACAGGATATTCAATTTGATTTATCATTTGAGCATTCTTTATTTTGAACAAAATATGAAAAATCAATCTATGATATTGTAATAGACCATAATTTTATTCAGTTTATTGAAGCAAAGAAGGAAACTATACAACTTGATTTAGGTCAACAGGTTCTAGACACTTTTGATAAACTTGATGTTTTAACCTCAACTTTGATTAAAGATATAGAAGAAGCCTATTTTAAACAATCAGTTGAATAGCTGCCTTAACTACTGCTACCCCTATGCGTTGTACAATACCTTCAGAAACTGTAAATACAAATTTATTTAGTACCACCTCATCTATAATATCCACCACAATTCATTCCAAAGAACCATTCATACCTAAACTTCCTCTCCATCCTAATGTTTCAAGCTCATCTTCAAGCATTCCAAGTTCATCTTCCAACGTTTCAAGATCATATTCAAGTGTTCTAAGTTCATCTTCAAGCACTTCAAGTTCATCTCCAAGCACCACTAGTTTACCTCCCAGTCAAGCTATGGTCTTAGCCATGGCAGCCAGATATGCTCCTTTGGTCTTACAGGCCCCTTTACATGCCATGCCACAGGATTACCAAAGCAAAAATTTTCATTTTGATGGTACTGGTTAATATACTACTCAAAAACATGTAAATAAAATGATTGATTATTTTGAATTTCATGAAGTTGATGAGGTTGATGTACAAATGAGATTATTTTCACAAACATTAGCAGCAAATGTTAAAAAATTGTTTAAATATTTACCTGCTAACCATATTTCTGATTTAGTTTCTTTCCACCAATTGTTCATTAAGACATGGGAAAGAAAGAAAAACCCTTTACAAATATTATCTGAATATGACAACATTAGGAGATCTACTAATGAATCTGTTCAGGATTACTGTACTAGGTTTAACAACATTTATAATGCAATTCTAGTGAATATCATACCTCCACCAGACTTGGCCCTAATCAAATTTCCTGATGGTTTTGATGCTGACATGTCCTATGAATTAAGAGAAAGAAACCATGCAACTTTAGAACAGATGTAGTTAGTGTAGAAGCTAACTTATTAGCCAAAAGTGCTAGGATGAGGAATGAAAGGAGAGTGACCATTAAGGAAGAACCATCCACATCAGATGTTAAGATGGATAGTTTAGCTAAAAGTATAGAAATATTAATGAATAGATTAGAGAAAATGGAAAGAAAACCTCAGTGGGAAAATCAACAAGGTCCCCAAATTAGAAACCCCAACTTTAGGAATAATCATAATACTATTAAATCAAGAGAATTTGTACCTAATCAATAGATTAGACCACCTTTCCAAGAAAAATATGTTGAACTTTCACAACAAAATGACGAAGACCAGGACACTCGGATAAATTTCATGGGAGTAAACAATGAAAACATTGTTTTTCTTACCCAAGAAGAACAAGAGTTATACATGTTACAACAATTACAGTTAGAATCTGGAGAGTCCTTTGATTATAAACAGGGCTATGAATCTTCTATCTACGAAGTTCATAAACAGTATAGCCTTAGAAGAAAAAAGAACACATAAGAAAAAAGAACACATAAGTTGCTACTAAGAAATCAGTCCAAACCCAAACTACGAAAACAGTAGAAGCTCCTGTGACCAAAACTAAACAAATTATCCCTAGAGAAACTCATAATACTTCCAACCCAAAGATTGTAGACATAACATCAACTGCTACTCAAACTTCAACTTCTACTCAAACTGTTCTAGACAAGGAAATTGAAAACAAAACAGTTGAAACACAAACTGAATTACCAACTATTGATAAAAAAGACAAAAAAAAACAAATCAAAATTGATAAAGATGAAACCATTCAATTAGGAAAAACTCAAATTCCGTTCAATATCCAAATTGAGATAGCCAAATTGAAAATACCAGTTCCTTTAACAGAGCTGGTGAAAAATGATTCATACAAGGCCTAAATCACAGAAACACTAAACATAGGTGAAGGTGAAGATGTTGTTAACCTCAATGATGATAAACCTAAGCTATTATTTAGTCCTGAGGTAAATGGAAAACATCAACAAGAGGGTGTCCGTCCATTGTACATTATCCTAAACATTCATGATAAAATCTTACGTAATGCTATGTTAGATTTAGGAGCATCTCATAGCTTAATGTGTAAAGCAGTCATGGAAAAATTGAACTTAGACATAACCATACCATACAAAGACCTGTTCTCCTATGATTCTAGTCATGTCAAATGCCTTGGCCTGATAAAATACCTATGTGTAACTCTAGTCTACTGCCCAAAAAAGAGCATTGTTATGGACATAGTAGTTGTTGATATCCCTCCTAAATATGGTATGTTATTATCTCTCTCATGGGGAGAAAAATTACAGGGATCATTGCAATTAGACATGTCATTAGCTACCATTTTTGTGTTTGGTTAGCAAAGGAAGCTTTATAGAGAGATTTTGATGAAATACATGGTAAGTAGTTCAGAAAGACCACAAAATTGTCCTATCTATTCCTTGCATTTTGATCTGGACTCATTTATCTTATGTAATTCAGACAATGATAAAGATAAAATCACAGCTGTAGAATAAAAGCACAAAGAAATCGATAGTGATAATATAACTCATGAGACTGTGGCATTTAGATTTTGACGGCTTTGTAAATAGATTAGGAGCAGGAGCAGGAGTGTGGATCTATAATTTAGAGAATGATCATTCAAAATGACATGCTTTCAGGTTAAATTTCAGATGCACTAATAACATGGTAGAATACGAAGAATTAGTGCTAGGCCTTCAAATTGTAAGAAAACTTGGAGCCAAAAGAGTTTCCGTCATGGGAGACTCATAATTCATCATAAAACAAATCAAGGGAGATTATATTGTTAATAACCCTAGACTTAGCCAATACAGAGAAACCATCCTAGACTTGATAAATTGTTTTCTTGAGACTAACTTTGTTGTTATTCCAAGAAAGAAGAATATGAAAGCACATAGTTTGGCCACTTTTTCCAGCACATGCAGGTTACCCTTTCATCCAAATCATCAGTACACTACTGAGGTAAGACATAGGGAAATCATACCTAATAATTTGAAGTATTGGCAAATATTTTCACAAGACTCTCAAATTTATAATTTCATGAATTCTGAGGGAGAGTTTCAAAACTATAATATAAACATAGACTGTACATTAGATTATACCATAAATAATGAATTAGATGTAAATGATGTAAATAAGATAGAACCAACTAAATACACCAAAGTAGAAATAGAAAAGTTAGAAAAAATAGAAATTGAGGAATTAATAAATGATGAATCATAAGTTTTAAACCTCAAAGACAACATTTTTCCTAAGGGATTAGCCCCATTAGAAGACCTCTTTGACTCTGATGATGTATCTAGAAAACCTAAAATGTAGACTCTAAGGTCAGATATAGAAGAATGCAACATAGGAACAGAAGAAAATCCCAATCTTATCAAGATATCTAAAGCATTACCTCTAGCTGAAAGTTGAAGTAAATTAGTTTGTTTAAAGAGTTCCAAGATATCTTTGCCTAGAGTTATGAATACCTCAAGTTTTATGATACCAGCATTATCCAGCATAAGATACCAATTAAAGAAAATCAAAAGCCCTTTAAACAAAATATTAGGAGAATTAATCTTGTTCTTATGCTATTAATAGAAAAAGAGGTTAAAAGGATGTATGAGGCTCAAATCATAGCACCCATTAGATATTTTGATTGGGTCTCTAATTTAGTCCCTACTAGAAAGAAAACAGTAGAAATCAAACTTTTTGTTGATTTCAGAAACTTAAACAAAGTATCATTGAAGGATAACTATCCCCTCCCTAAAATGGACCACATTCTACAGAGGGTAGTAAGGTCATCTAGAATTTCATTACTTGATAGATTTTCTGGATACAACCAAATCTTAGTCCAACCTAAAGATCAAGCAAAGATTGCATTTACCACTCCCTGAGGAACTTTCAAGTACTTGAAAATGCCCTTTTGACTGATGAATGCTTGAGCTACATTCAAAAGAGCTATGGACATAGCCTTTTCCAAGGAAATCCATGACTTTTTAGTCATTTACCTAGATGATATCACATTGTTTTCCAAATCATATAATGAACATCTAGATCATTTGAGAAGAGTATTCATAAAGTGAAAAAAGTTTGGCATATCCTTAAATCCTAAAAAGTCTCTTTTTGGATTAGAAGAAGGATAACTTTTGGGACACATTATTTGAAAAGACAGTATTAGAATTGATCCAACTAGAATAGAAGCAATCCTAAACATCATTCATCCTAGAAACAATAGAGAATTACAAGCATTTCTAGGAAAAATAAATTTTCTTGGAATATTCATTCCTAACTTAGTAGAACTAATTAGAAACTTAAATAACATGTTAAAAAATGATTCAACACTTAAGTGGATAGTGGAGGATAAATATTATTTTGAAGCAGTCAAAGAATCACTTACTAAAACACCTGTCCTCATAAGTACTAAATTTAACAAAAATTTCATAATTTTTTCAATTGCTTCAGAACATACCATTACATTAGTCTTATTGCAAAAGAATGATGAGGTTCTTGAACAACCCATTTATTTCTTCAGTAAAAATTTGAGAGATGCAACATTAAAGTATAATATCATGGAAAAAAAAGCACTTTCTTTAGTGAAAGCCATAAAATATTCTAGAGTATATATTCTATACTCTCACATAATTTCGTATGTTCTAAACCTAGTTGTAAAGGACATTCTAACTCAGAATGGGCCTGATGGAAAAAGAGGAAAATGAATTTCCCCAATACTAGAATATGACATTGAAATCAAGCCTACAAAATTAATTAAAGGCCAAGGTTTGGCCAAACTCATGGCTGAATCGAACTGTCAGCCCTTAGATATAAATTTCATTGCTTCCCTAGATGATCAAGAAGAGATGGCGACTCCAAAAATCAGTGAAACTTTTATAGATGCACCCTGGTATGTAGACATTATATTCATTTTTATCAACTTACAAGCTCCTCCTGGTTTATCTAGAACTAAAAGTAGATTCTTAAAAATGAAAGTAATGAAACATTGTATCTTAGATAATGATTTATTTTAGAAAGATCATGGTGGCATCCTATTAGATTTTTTATTAAATATGAAGCTGAAAAATTCATACAGGAATTTCATGCAGGAGATTGTGGAGGACACCTTTATTGGAAAACAACTGCTAACAAAATTTTGAGGGCAGGTTTTTACTGGCCCACTCTTTTTCAGATGTTCAAAAGTATGTGACCTACTGTCACAAATGTCAAATATTTGAAGGGAAGAAGAAACTCTTACCATTACCCCTCAAACATATCTCAGTATAAATTCCATTTCAACAATGGGGTTTAGACTTCATTGGTGAAATTCACCCACCCTCCTCATCCCAACATAAATGGATTTTGACATCCATTGATTACTTTACCAAGTGGATAGAAGCCATTCCTTCTAGACAAGCCACAGACTCTGTCATTATTTCATTTCTTGAGAAAAAACATCCTTTCTAGATTTGGATACCCACAAAGGCTCATTACTAATAATGTTGTTTCCTTCAAATCCAATAAAATGATACATTTTTGTAACAAATACTATATTACCTCAGGTAATTCCACCGCCTATTACCCCCAAGGTAATGGACTAGCAGAATCTTCAAAAAAAACCCTATTCAAAATTATCAAGAAGCTATTAAAATATAACAAGAAAACCTGGAATAAAAGGTTGTTTAATTTCCTATAGGAAGATAGACCAACTACCAAGAAATTTATTGGTACATCTCCATATCAATTGGTATATGGGATGGATGTTATTTTTCCATCCTCATTAGGAGTGCCAGTAATGAAAAGGATTCAGAAGCTACAAGTAGAACCAAATGACATCCAAAGAAGGATAAATGAAACAATTCATTTGTAGCAAACCAAGGAAGAAGTTTATATCAAATCCTAAGTGATTTAAGACAAAATAAAGAATATTTTTTATAAGAAAACTAAAGCCATGATTTATTCATAGGTGATCAAATACTCAAATGGGATTCGAGAAGGGAAGACAAAGGAAAACATGGAAAATTTTACTTTCTTTGGAAGGGCCCATACATCATTTATGGTTATAGAGGAAACAAGGCATTCTTCTTGAAAGTGCTATATGGAATAGATCTACCAGGTGGACCAGTCAATGGTCGAATGTTAAAGAACTACTTTTAACCAGAATAACTAGTAGTTTACTTAATTGTATTTTTCTCATTGTAAATATCATAGAAAATTTTATATTGGATTGGATGTTTATCTTGCAAAGTTGAAGCTCGAAGTGAAGGCCCTAAGATTTAAAAGATATGACATCATATGTTTGAGTAAGGGAGATCACAGAAAGCAGTTCCAAGGCAAGAAAAGTCAAAATTCCAAGGCCACTGATAAGAAAGTTATTGAAATCTCACAAGGATATGCCATCCCCAAGTGGAGCCACTGTTAGGGTCCTATAATAATAGGGATCATAATTTTGAATTGACTATATTAAGTCTTGTAATATTGTACATACCTTTGCTTTCTGCAAATGTTTTCGGTATTAAAAAATGAAAAGAGGGCATGTCCTAAAAGAATAATCAAAGGACCAAAAGAAAGAAAGATAAAAAGATATATAAAGTATGAACCCCACAAAAAGAAACAAAAATAAATTCTAAAAGTGTTTCACATTCAAATGCCACTACTCTTAGTTTACTATACTTTTACAAATAAAATTGTGTGCATCTTGTCCAAAATGCCACAATTCATGATGATAATACAGTTTAATCTTGATTATTCATGCCTTTAAATTTCATGTCATGATAGTTAGTGAATAAAGATCTGACCAAACCATTTAATCTTGGCAGATCAGTATTTACGTAGAGAATAAAATGAGCTCATAAGTTTAATTTGATCCATTGGAGGATATAAGGTTAGAAATAAGTTAGTTTTGTTATCAAAAGAAAATAAAAGGGTCAGCAAGCTCAAATGCACCCATTAAAAGAAATAAGAAATGTTAGGATAAATAAAGGGTAGGTAGGATAGTTTCAAAAGTTATGAAAAACATCATTTGGTTTATCTCTTGTCACTAATGCCTTTCTAACATTTCCCCTTATCCTAAAAAACCCCTGTCCTTTCTTGGAAACCATTTCCCCTTGGAAAGTCCCTTTCCCTTTGCTAAAACCTTTTTCCCCTCCTAAAACCCCTTTCCCTTTACTAACTGTACCTTTTTCATAAAAAGGAAAAAACCCACTTATCCAAAGTTTTAAATCGTGGAATAAATATATTAAGTGGGCCCCCCTTTTTTTAATTTACCCCTCCTCCTAATGTATTTTTAACCTCCCGCTATCATTTTAACCCCTTCACATACATAATCCCTGGGTCCCACTTTATTTAAACCCCCAATTTGAAAAAACACTCCCATTTTATATATTTACTAACCTCCATATCATTTCACAACCCTTCACATACATAATCCCTGACCCACTTTAAATTATTTACCCCTTCACACATATAATACCCAACCCCACCTCTTTGAAAACTCGCCACTCCTACCATCTGCCTGATCTTCTTTGGCCAGATCTAACGACCAATAAAGCTTTTTACACACCTTGGCATCTGATTTCTAAAACCAATGTGGGAGGGGTGAGAAATGGGTCATTTTATCCACCCCCTCCCCTGCCATGCGACGCCACAAGATTTTATCACACCCCTTCATCCTAAAACCGCGAGACTACCTTTTGCTATGTGATAAACCACTTCAGCGCATCCGATGAAACCACGACTATTTAAAATAATAAAACCCCGCGCCATGCTATACACCAAAGTTAAAAATTAATAAAACCCATCCCGAAACCTTTATTTCACTATTTCTGTTGAATTGCAAAAAGAGACCAAAAGCCATTCCTGACCAATATTAAAGACCCTACTACTGCCTAGACCTTTCTGCAACCAAATTCACCATATTCCAGGTAATTCTAAATACTTGAAACCATTTAATTTGTTGATTAGCTCAATAAATTAAATGAATTAATGGCTTCTCAAAGCATCCATTTTTATATGTCAACCACACCCCTTTGGCTGATAAAGACTTCAAAATCAATGATACTATGAATGATTGCAACCTTTTGGAGCTTCATTGTTGGAGCCATGATAAATTTATTGATTAGGAAGATGATATTCATCTTTGGGAATCTAATTTTCCCAAATACATATTCCCTCGGAGCTATCAATTCCCTGAACTCATCAGACTGTGCCAAATAAGATATTCTCCAAATAAAAGAGCTATAGTTACTCCAAACCAGGAAATATTATTTATAATCATATCTCAATCTATCAAAAAAATGTTGCAGATTCAACCACAAACAGAGCAAGTACATTTCTCAATTGAAACCCTTACTAATATTTACTTGAAGCTAGACTTCCCTAAAAGGTTCCAAATATTTCAAACTTTCTTCCCTCCACCAGTAGAAACTCCCAAAAACAATCCTCCATACTCAACATCCATGTTTTCAAAAAGAAACAGAGAAATTGTTACCATGTTGTCATGTATTTTAGGATATTTTACTGATGAGCATGTAGATGCATCTATTCTTGGTTTCTTATCCATCTTTTTCCTAAGTAATCCTCTAGCTACAACCTTCAATTTTTCCCAATGCCTAGCAGATGTCCTCCATTATCAGCAAGCAAACTTCCAGAAGAAGGAGTATTCAAATACTTCTCATTTTTATTTCATATGTTTATATATTTTAAAATAGAAAGGCTTGCAGTTAACCTACAAAAACTAGACACAGAGGGTAATCCCCAATCTGTTGTCTTTTGGACATCCTTGATCAGAAAGGATTCCATTGAATTTAGCTTCAAAGACTTCATTGATTCTTTTTTTTTATCCATTAGTTAATATGTTAAGCAGTAGAAGTCAACCTAGAATCAGTGAGGAAATAAAAAAGGTTCTACAACTATCAGATCAGAGAAAAACAAGAAACTTGTATTTATAGCAAAATCATACAGAAATCAGAGTGTATGGAAGCCAGCTAACTCCATACAAGCATCCCAAATACCTCCCAATTAGGATATTTTCTTTAGAATACATCAGAAAAATTTTGAATTCATATTAGATCAATTTCCTTTCAGCTAAGAAGAAAACTCAATTCAAGATTAAAAACCAGCTAGGGCCTTTTATATGTAATAGTAGGAATGTTGGACAACAAGAAGACAAACGTTTACAAGATTTCAATTTCAGTAGCAATTTCAAATGGTATTATGACTCCTTGGGTGTTATAAGTAAATTAAGATTTAAGTTCAAATTGACCCCTTTCATTCATAAGTCGAAAGCTAAAATTTAAAAGTATTCCAACCAGTCAGAGTGGCTTGAAAATAATTTACAGGAGGTGGAGAAGCAAGTTGATACTAGTTCCATCTTCCTTACTCCAGCCCCACAGGACCAAAATTCAAGAAGGGAAAGAGAGGAAGGCTCTAATTTTGCAGAAACTACTTCTGATATTAAATTCAAGCTTATGTATAGAAAGAATACAATGCTAAATCTAGTGATAGAGAAGGAAGAGATACTTCAAACAGATGAAACCACTGAAACAAATATTTTTGTCAGAGATGATGCACCTCTAACACTTTCAGAAGAAACACATCTACCATCAACTTCAAATGCACAAATCATTCATAAGCATAATAGTGCAGAGGTTTCATCATCTAGCAAACCAGTTGAGAAAGAGAAATATATCATGGAGAAATACAAAGAGATCAAAATCAGAAATGAAGCATTAAAGGTTGTAACATATGCTCAGTACTGGAAGAAAAATTCCAGTGACTAGAACAGATTTCTTTCATCTTTTGACTTCAAAACAAAGAAGATGAAAATGACATTTCTACAGCCAAAAGTGCAGGCCCCAAAAACATCAGAAGATTATTAAAATATAGCCTTTGAAGTTCTTGCCATAGATGTGCAACCAATTGACCAGATTGAGTTTCACAAACAGGGAGGAGAAATGATCTATTCCACCATGACACACAAATCTTTGAGTGTCCAGAAGTTACATAATTCTCTCAAAAATATAAATACATAGTTAAAACTAGAGAAAGCTTCATCACAAGCAAGGGATAAAAAGATAAAGTCACTTGAAGATTTGGTAATGGAAGTTGGTTATAATCCAAAAGACATTAAAGCAGCTACAGAACTAATAAAGAAGAAGTATGCAAACATAGTTGCACTGAAGAAACGTCTAAAGTTACCAAATACAGAGCATCCACAAACCAAAGAGGTTTTGAAAACTGATAATCAAAAAGATGAAATGATGAATCTCATCATTCAGTTGACAACTAAACTGAAAGAAATGGAAACAACAATGGATAAACTAGTGTAGGAAAAGCAAGGCTGTAGGTTTTAAACTTGAACAGAAATTATCTACACACGAATATTATAACAGAAAATAAACAATAGCAAGAGCATAAAACATAAAACAGATAAACACAGAGATTTTCCCCTGGATCCCAAATCGGGACGACCAGCTTGATTTTTCATTATATTACTTTTAGTGTTACAACACATATATATACATGCCAAAGCATACATAAACCCCAATCCATTAACTCTAGATTAGAACATAAACGTAGTTCCCTTGACCAGATCTACAAAATACCAGGGGTCGAAAACAATCGTACCCCAAAAAACCATGTGCAAACTCATGCCCAAAACATGGGTGGGTCCGCCTATGAGTGGGACCGCACACCAAAACAAATTTCACCGGGGCGCTACCTCGGACCCCGATAGGGGGGGTTGCCACCCCCCCTGTGACCCCCCTGCTGCACTCAGCACAACGTACAACATGTGGTGCTAGTCGTGGAAAGAATATAACACATACCCAACATTCTCCCACTTGTTTTTTTCTTTCCACAGGGGGCCACAGGAGAGCTTAGTCATTGGGCCAATTCTTCAACACCCATTGTTTCTCTACACCAAGAGAACTTCTGAGTGCTCACAGACTTCATCAATGCATCTGCAAAATTCTTCAAAGTGTCCACCTTTACCAGCAACACCCTTTTAGCCTCAACCATATCTATAACAAAGTGATATTGAACATCAATGTGCTTTGTCTTTGAATGATAAGCAGGGTTCTTAGCCAAGAAAATTGCACTTTGGCTATCACAGTCTATCCTTATAGCTTGTTGTACCAACCCCATACTTGAACAAAATCTCTGCAACCAAACTGCTTCCTTGCTTGCATGAGTGGCTGCTATGTATTCTGCCTATGTAGTTGAAAGCACCACTACAGACTGTCTTTTACTCATCCAACTGACTGCACCTCCAAATAGGCTAAACACATACCCACTTGTAGATCTTCTTTGGTCCAGATCTCCAGCCCAATCTGCATCAAAAAAACCATGAATGTCCACCATTCTTTCTAATCTTGGTCTTCCATGGTAGCACAAACCATAATCACTAGTGCCACATAAATATATGAAAACACGCTTCACTGTTGTCCAATGCTCCTTCCTCAGTTTTTCTGACATACAAACTCCGTCGACACTTCCACTCGATGTGCAATGTCTGGCCGAGACCACGTGACACATCAAGCCACCACCGTATCAATATTATTGAACACCATATGGCCCTCCTCTTCTTCTTAAATTTCGGAATGTTTCCAATGTTTACCACACAACTCTGATCACCCATAGGAATAGGAACTTTTCACATCGTGGTTATTATCTTCCCGCGTACATTGGACCTATGCAACATAGTCTCGATATTATCTTCCGGTTTTTAACCCGTATTTTCCTCTTCGCCCGAACCCTTATCATGCCCAAGAGTTCAGATCCAAGATCTTTATATGCCTAATCTAGATAATAAAAAAGTTTTCAAATCTTGGATAATTTATTTGTCATTTCCAATCAAAAACATATCATCCACATACAAGACCAAATAAATAACACGGTCACCAATTAATTTAAAATAAACACAGTGATCCTCCTTGCTTCTGGTGAAGCCAAGTCCCCGTATATAGGCATCAAATTTCTGATACCACATCCTTGGTGACTGTTTTAACCCATACAGAGACTTCTTCAACCTTCACACCAGTTCTTTCTTACCCTTCACCATAAAGCCTTCAGGTTGCTTCATGTAGATCTCCTCTTCTAGATCCCCGTGAAGAGATGTTGTCTTCACATCCATCCGTTCTATCTCAAAATCAAATGCAGCAGCAACAGATAAAAGTAATCTAATAGAAGTAACTTTGGCAACAGGAGAAAAAATATCACCAAAATCAATTCCCGGCACCTAGGAATAACCTTTTGCTACCAACCGAGATTTGTATTTCTCCACCTTTCCTTCTACATTCTTCTTCTTCTTAAACACCCATTTTCTCCCGACGGGCTTCCTTCCAGCCGGCAGCTCCACCAGATCCCATGCCTCATTTTTGTGCAAGGATGCAATTTCATCAACCATGGCCTCCTTCCAGAGTTTTCCATCCTCTGAATCTACTGTCTCCCTAACAGTTCTGGGATCATCATTAGTTATAGTTAAGGAAAAACCTAAATATAAAGCAGATGGACTATACCTTTCTGGTTGCCTTCTTTCCCAAACTGATCTTCTCAAAGCTGGGGTTTGTGGTTCTTCCTCTTCTGAATCTTCTTCTGTTGTAGAGTCCCATCTATCTCCTTTAGCTCAAACTTCATCTCCTCGTGTTCCTTCGTAGGACTCTGCGTTTCCTTTAACAAATATCTTTCACCTCTCTAAACACCACATCTCGGGCCGGTATTACCAAATCCTTCCTTGTTTCTGGGTTTGAAAGCTTGTAACCCTTTAAACCATCGTTATACCCAATAAAGATGCACCTTTCAGATTTATTATCCAACTTGGTCCTTTTCTCCTTTGGAACATGTACATTTGAATCACATCCAAATACCCTTAAATGTGAAAGAGAGGGTTTCTTACCAGTCCATACCTCATGTGGAGTCTTATCCTCCAACGCTGATGAAGGAGATCTGTTAACTAAGTAACATGTAGTCTCCACTGCCTCTGCCCAGAATTCTTGTCCTAACCTGGTACCACCGAGCATGCTTCTTGCCTTTTTCCATCAACAAGTTCTTGCTCATTTTTTCACAACTCCATTTTGCCGTAGGTATGTGATAGCTTTCCCGCGACATACTGCTGTTCTACAGAATTCTTCAAATTCTTCGTATAACTTCCACCACATTTGGCCTCCTTGCCTTTATCTTTCTTTATCCGTGTTCTTTCCACTCGCAGCCTTAAATTAAATTTTTCAAAGACTTCAGATTTCTTCCTCAAGAAATATATCCATGTATTCCTTGAGAAGTCATCTATGAATGAAACATAGTACAAAGACTTTCCCAATGATGGAACTGGCACAGGTCCAAACACATCACTGTGCATAAGCTATAATATCTTGTTCGCCCTCTTAGCACCAGAAGGAAAACTCACTTGATTCTTCTTCCCATATACACAATGTTCAAAAAAATCGAAATCCAGAGAGAAATTAGACATACCTTCTACCATACCATTTCTATGTAGTATCCGAAGGCCTTTCTCCCAAATATGTCCAAGCCTTTGATGCCATAGCATGGTCTTTTCTCCAGAGACAGCTAGGCTTTCCGCTCCTCTTTCAGGAACCATAGAACTATTACACCCATCAATAATAGTGCTACCTTGTAGCTTGTATAGAGTTCCAATCCAAACTCCCTGCATTAATACCAGTGCTCCCCAAACCATCTTGCAGGCATCTTTCTGGAACACTATTTTTACACCTGCATCATCCATCTTGCTTACAGAAATCAAATTTTTGGCCAATGCAGGAATATGTAGAACACCAAGAAGTGTTCTAATCCTTCCACCTTGCAGCTTCAGCTTGACCTTTCCACGTCCGACGATTCTAGCCTTCCTATAATCTCCTAGGAAGACATCCCCACCATCATATTTCTCATACTCGCAGAACGACTCCCTATGGGGAGTGAAGTGAAAGGATGCACCTGAGTCAATCAGTCATGACTCATGATCTACATGTGTACTTGAAGATTAAGCCAAATACACATCCCTACCTTCATCCGAGGTGGTTTTTTCCTCTGCAGAAGGAGCATCACCAAATCCCTTTCCTTTCTTAGGAGCTTTAGATCTGCACTCCTTTTTGTGGTGTCCTTCCTTTCTGCATTTCCAGCATACCTTTACAAACTTTCCAGGAGATTTAGATCTCCCTCTAGATTTAGATCTCCCACTCAAAACCTATTTTATGCTTCTGCTGTATCCTCCTCACATGTGTAGACAGTATCTCCATTTGACCTTCCATATTTCTCCGCTTCTGCTATTTCCGATAGCAAGTTGAAGGCGTTCGTACAAGTTCAAGGTATTTGTACTGACGACAACAATTTAGAATCGTCCTATGAATCTAGTAGAGAAACACAATAAACCGATACCATATATTCATCTCCAGAGTTTTGAATACCATATGACAATCGAATTACCACAATATTAGACGTTCAGATGCGTTCGTCACCAAGTCTCCATCCTTCATCCTCAAAGCACAGCCTTTTTCTCGCAGAACAACTTATTCACCGCAGACTTAGATTGGTACAAAGTCCCGAGTTTTTCCCACAAATTCTTCGCCATAGCTTCCCTAGATACATTCAACAATACTGAATCTAAGACACACAACCGTATTGTGCTCTTAGCCTTCTGATCTAGTTTCTTCCAGTCTTCATCTGCCATTGTCATTGGTTTAGTACCTAGATCTACCGCGATCCACTGATCTTTATCCACCAGCAGATCCTCCATCTTGAGCTTCCATAACTCAAATCTCTGACCATTAAATTTCTTGATCTCTATCTTCCCATCGCACACCATCTTCTTTCACCGCAAGAATCGATCCTGCAAATCTCCCACTGAATAGGGTCTACCTCAGGCCTGAGCAAAAAACCCTCAGCAACAAAGGTGTCCCCTTGAAGCCGAAACATCTCTGATACCAAATGTAGGTTTTAACCCTAAACAGAAATTATCTACACACAAATCTTATAACATAAAATATACAATAGCGAGAGCATAAAACATAAAACAAATAAACACAGAGATTTTCCTCTGGATCCCAAATCAAGACGACCAACTTGATTTTTCATTATATTCCTTTTAGTGTTACAACACATATATATACATGCCGAAGCATACATAAACCCCAATCCATTAACCCTGGATTAGAACATAACCGTAGTTCCCTTGACTGGATCTACAAAATACAAGGGGTCGAAAACCATCATACCCCAAAAAACCATGTGCAAACTCATGCCCAAAACATGGGTGGGTCTGCCTATGAGTGGGACCGCACACCAAATTTTTTTTCGCCGGGGCGCTGCCCTGTGACCCCTCTGCTTCGCCTGATGCAACGTACAGCGCATGGCGCTAGTCATGGAAAGATTATAACACATACCCAAAAAAGGCAGCATGAAAACAGTTCCCATTACTACTATTCGTATAGCTTCTACATTAGCAACATTTCCTACAACAGCTCCAGTATCAACAACATTTCCAGCAACTACATCAGCAGTACCAACAGCCCATCCCACTAATGAGGCCAGCAAATTGATCAAGGAAATGAAATATATGTTTGGAAAAATACTGAGAGGGGGGGTTGAATCAGTGTATATATCACTGTAAATTTTTACTTTTTCTTTATTGATTTCTATACGTGACTTTAATGAACCCAACTAGCGTATACACGCGATTATCTTTAAACAAACTTTCATATGTCCAAAGATCATATTATGCAGACAATTTTTGACTTAGATCGGTGCATTATTCATTCATCAGATGTTTAGTAAGCAGGAAGCATGTGCAGTAAGAACAAAATAAATCGTCACACATAAGAAATACACATGAACACCAGGATTTTAATGTGGAAACCCAATTCGGGAGAAAACCACCACTGTTGTCATCTCTTTCTTCAATATTTATTATATGGAAAACTCCATACAATATTGTACTGATGCAGACTCATATCAATACGCAGGCATCTACCTGCAGAAGGCTACAACCTTCTCTCATTCTCCAGCTACTACTAGAAGGGAGCTCCAACCCCCTGATCTCGTTTACCAGCCACTACTAGAAGGGAGCTTCAACCCCTTGATCAGAACACTAGCTTCTACTGGTAGGAATCTTACACTTCCATACTGAAGGCTTCAACCCTCAGAACCACTGTAGAACACGTTTCATCAATTTTCAAACTGGCTCCCATAACTTCAACACAACTCAACATAAATATCAACACCAATAAACTTCACCCAAACTTCAATCATAACAGTGAGATCATGGTAACTAGAATACAGTAATAAACCCAGATTTCAGAATCAACATGCAGAACAAAGCTTGAATCTGATCATCCATTATCTTAAAATTCATACGCTACTTCACTTTACTGAACTCGCATGTATATGCAATTTCCTTCACACCAATTTGTATATAGATCTGAGAATATTGAATTTACGGTATATGATCAGTCTCAGATCAAGATTTGAGGCTTTCACTTAGATATATTTTCAGTATTATAGAACCCTCAATTAGTCAGTCATCATTAAACAAATTTATTCACTCATTGATCAAATTTGTACATATTCAACTTAGCAGCATATACAGTATTCAAACAACCCAAATCTACATTAAGACTTCATTGATAGACAACAGAAAGACAACAAAAATACAACAACATTAAACAGGTAACCTCTTCAGCAAGCTTCAGAAAACCCTAATCTCCATAAGCACTTTATCAAAGACAAAGCCACGTGTATACATGCTTTCATTTTCACAAACTAGTGTATAGATCTGTAAATTTTATTACTATAGAAAGATTTAGATCTATAAACTTACCCATATTTCCTTCATTTCAGCAAACATGCACCAGGTCACCGATCCAGCCATCTCATAATTAGATCATGCAAACGCATAGTCATTTCAGGTCTAAAGGTCCTGATCCATCATTATATTCAAGGGTGCATCATAGATTTAGATCTACCCATAAAACAGAGTTCATCCCATGCAGATATACTTCAGAGAGAAGTATTCAGTAAGAGCACTTACACATGCACACCTTTGCACTATGACCTTCTCCTCTTTATATAAATTTAGCCTTTACCAATACCATGAGCGAAAACCACACAATTTCCAATGGTATTCTTGGACGGAATCAAATAGATGACACAATGCTCAATAATATGGGTTAATACCTTGGTGATTCCCTTTGGTATCATAATTTTAGAGTGCAAAAGGCATACACGACTTTCCTTCTTCATACTTGCATGTATACGCGACTTCTGTTCATAAAAACTGCATATATACTAATTTTGGATGTATACACAGGTTGTCTGTATACCAAGTAGCGTATACATTGCCTTCATATGTGGGTTGCCTTCATCAAACCTGCATATACATTGAGAAATATTTCCTATTTCATTTTTTTGGCACTTACTGGAAATCATTTCTCTGTCACATCTGAACTGACCTATAGAAACACCATTTTTACATCTTTAACAAATTCTATCAAAAGGAAGCTAATCAAGTAGGTTTCCATCAAGGACAACTTCATCAAGTAGGTTTCCATCAAGGACAACAATTTTCATCATATTTACAACAATCTCCCCCTTTGGACTTGATGGAAACCATAATGGTGTTTGATCACCACAACAGATAGATACATTAAGTTTTACATCTTTGTTCAAACACCAAGATACTCTCCCCCTTTGACATCAAGGGAAAAGGGAAGATCAATACCAAATCAAGGTTTCTCTTCCCTTGTAAAAATAAGAGCTCTGTAGATCTGAAGTCCACTGAATTGACGATGTTCCCCCTGAGTTCATGCTGAATTTTCTAGACAGATTTTTCAATGAAGTACATGACTCTATAACTTAACCGAGTATGACCTTTTCTATCACCAAAGACTCATACCTACATCAATGCTCCAAGCAAGTGGAATTACATATTTTACCCAACTACCCAACCAAGTGGGTTTACAAATTTTGACTCAACTAACCAACCAAGTGGGTTTACAAATTTGAATAGGTCCTTTCATGACTGAATATAACAGTTTTACATCATAGGTCTCAACATGACCATTTCATCAAATTATAGGTATGAATTTTTATAACCAAAACCAAAGAATCTCAAATAGGAGATCATAACACAGCAACCAATCAGAATGCCAACAATGCATCCTTTTCCACAAGGCAGGTGCTCCCCCTAAACTTGTGCATCATAGACACCTTCAACAATAAATTCATCAAAGGATCTTCATCAGGGAGATAAATATCAAATAAAGGTACAGTAAGATGAATACTGGAACAACAAAAAAGATTACCCAAAAACACCACAAACTGTTCTGAAAGTTGACCCAGAGAATTTCTGTCAGCAAAAACCATCCGTGGTTTTATGCATAGAAACTCACGTATATACACAATTTGCCTTTATGAAACCAGCGCACCAAATTTTATCTTGTGAAATTAATCAGATTTGATGTGAGAGTCAGAGACAACTCCCATCTTCTGTCTAAGATATTCGAATGCTTCCCTGGGAAGAGGTTTAGTAAATATATCTGCAACTTGTTCTTTGGAGGGAACATACTCCAATTTAAACTTTTGTTCAAGCACTTGTTCGCGTAAGAAGAGATACTTGATAGGAATCTGCTTGGTGTTGGAAGGCATAACATGATTTTTCAAGATACTAATTGCACTTTTATTATCACATAGAATGGATATGGGAGGTGAAAATTTTATTTGAATATCTTCTAATGTCTGCATCATCCAAAGAAGCTGTGTGCAACATGATGCGACAACCACATATTCTGCTTCCGCTGTAGATAAGGCAATATAAATTTGTTTCTTGCTGAACCAAGATACTAATTGGGGCCCCATATACAATGCACCACCACTAGTGCTTTTTCAATCATCAACATTTCCAGCCCAATCTGCATATGTGTAAGCAGGAAGAGTGAGATCAACATTCTTTGGATACCTTAGACCAAAGTCTTGAGTCCCTTGTAGATATTTGAATATTACGTTTATAGCCTGAGGGTGAGACTCTTTTGGATTAGCTTGGAATCATCCAACAATCCCAACAGCATGCATAATGTCTGGTCTTGTCCCAGTTAAATAAAGCTGACTTCCAATCATGGATCTATACTCTGGTTGATTCACCATGGGAGAATCATCATGAGAACTGATGTTACATTTAGTTACCATTGAAGTACTTGTAGGTTTTCAGTCTTCCATCCCATATTTCTTCATAATTTTCTTGAGATATTTTTCTTGTGATAGAAATATGCCATCTGTTACATGTTTCACTTTTAAGCCAAGAAAATATGTTAGTTCCCCAAGTAAAGAAATTTGAAATTATTGCTGCATAATAGAACAAAATTTCTGACTCATGGACTCTTCATTACTTCCAAAAATGATGTCATCAAAATACACAACAATAATCAATAGTTTACCATTCTCAATTTCTGTGTATAAGTTACTGTCAGCAGATCCCTTTGCAAAACCTTGTTGTTGAAGATATTTTTCAAGAGAATAGTACCATGCCCGAGGAGCTTGTTTTAGACCATATAAAGCCTTTTTAAGTTTGCAAACAGGTTTTTCATCATTTCCCAGAATGAATTTTTGAGGTTTGAACCTCTTTCATAGAAAACACATGGTAAAGGGATTACTACTAATAGAAAAACCAGACAGCCTATGTGAAGGATGCATCCTAGGCAAAAAACACAGAGAAGCATTCCTAACAGGGAAGAGTATATGGGAAAATGCACCCTTAGAGATTGTCCACTCAGATTTATGTGGACCAATGAAAACGCCATATTTAGCTGGCAGCCATTATGTCTTGACATTCATAGATGATTACACCAGAAAGACATGGGTGCATATTTAGAAACAAAAGAGTGAAGTGTTTGAAAAGTTCTACCACTTCAAAGCTCTTTTTGAGAAGAAAAGTGGGTGCTACATCAAAGTGCTGAGAGCTGACAGAGGTGGAGAATATATCTCTAAATTTTTTCTACGTTTCTGTAGGGAGAATGGCATACACAAGAATTTTACCACAAGGTACACACCGCAACAAAACAATTTTGCAGAAAGGAAGAATAGGACCATCATGGACATGGTCAAGAGTATGTTAAAGGAAAAACATTTTCCAAATGAGTATTGGGCTGAGGATGTCAATTGTGCAACGTATATTTTGAATAGATTCCCAACCAAAGCTATTATGAACAAAGTTCCGAAAGAAGCATGGAGTGGAACAAAGCAGTTTATCACTCACGTGAAAGTATTTGGATGTGTGGCATATGCACATGTCCCATATGAACTAAGGAAGAAGTTAGACAACAAGGGGGAGAAGTGTATCTTTGTTGGATACATTGATGAGTCCCAGGCATACAAACTCTATAATCCATCCACCAAGAAAGTCATAATCAACAGAGATGTGCAGTTCATTGAAGAAGAAGCTTGGGATGGAAACTTAGAGAAAACAATGAATGTGACGACATGTGTGTCTCATGAAGAGCAAGAGGAATGCACAACAACAAATAGTTCCTCCATGATGGTTCCTCCTCTACTTACACAAGCACAACATAGCATATGACAAGCTGGAAACATAACAACATTGAGAAATCAAGGAAGTACTTCTCCAAGCACACCATAGGGATCAGAAACTCCCTCGAGTTCAAGTGGAACTCCAAGCACACCAAGAGGACCAAAATTTAGAAATATAAGTGAAATATATCAGCAAGATGAATCCGATAGGAGTGTTGTTATAAATTCATTATTTGCATTATTTTGTCATGTAGATGACCCGATCCATTTTGAATATGTAGTAAAGGAAGAGAAATGGGTTGCGGCAATGAATGAAGAGATAGGAGCAATAGAAAAGAATGACACATGGGAGTTAGTGGACCTTCCATAAGGTAAAGAAGTCATTGGAGTGAAGTGGATGTATAAGACCAAAACCAACATTGAAGGTAAGATTGAAAGGCAAAAATCAAGGCTCATTGTCAAAGGTTACAAGCAATAGCATGGAAGAGGCTATGAAAAAACATTTGCGCTAGTCGCGAGGATGGAGATAGTGCATATAGTGTTATCAATTGAAGTGAAACAGAAGTGGAAAGTCTATGAAATGGACGCAAAGTCAGTGTTCTTGAATGGAGTGCTGAAAGAGGAGGTGTATGTTACGCAACCTCTGAGCTATTAAATAGAAGGCCAAGAACACAAGGTGTGTAGGTTGTGGAAAGCTCTCTATGGGATGAAATGAGCACAACGTGCATGGTATATAAGGATAGATGCTTACTTGATGAACAATGGGTTCGACAAATTTGACAGTGAACCTACTCTCTACATCAAAGAAAATGATGGTAACATTCTTATTGTTGTTTTGTATGTAGAAGATTTTATTTTTACGGGCAGTGATAATTTTCTCATCGTTGATTTCAAAGCAGTCATGAAAAGTGAGTTTGAAATGATTGACTTGGGGTTGTTAAGATATTTTTTGGGCATAGAAGTGAAGAAAACAAAAAAATGAATTTTTATTTCTCAAGCAAAGTATGTAGTAGAAATTTTGGAGAGATTTAATATGTATAACAACAAGCCATCACCAACTCCAACCGTCATGGGGTTGAAATTGAGCAAGGAATATTGCAACAACAATGTCAACCTGACATTATACAAGAGCATGGTGGGTAGCCTAATGTATTTTACCAAAACTAGGCCTTATATAATGTATGTAGTGAGTTTGGTGTAGAGGTTCATGGAGACACCCAAGGAGACACATTGGCAAGAAGCGAAAAGAATTTTAAAGTATGTCAATGGGTCAAAGGAGTATGGAAGTTTGTACTTCGCAAGTGATAATTTTAGGCTGGTTGGTTACACTGATAGTGATTGGGTAGGAAGTGTTGATGGCAGAAAGAGCACATCAGGATATGTTTTTCATTTGGGTTAGGGAGCCATTTCATGGTCTTTCAAGAAGCAGCCGATAGTATCATTTTCAATAGCAGAAGTCGAGTATGTTTCCGCAACAACAGCATCATGTCAAGAAGTTTGGATGAGAAGGATGTTGCAGGGTTTATGTCATGAACAAGATGGAGCAACCACTATTTTCTATGATAATAGTTTAGCAATTGCACTATAAAATAATTTTTTCTATCACAAAAGGACAAAGCATATTTATTCCAAATATCATTTCATAAGAGAATTGGTTAACAATAGTGAGATTATGTTACAGCATTGCAGGTCAAAAGAACAATTTGTAGATATCTTCACAAAGCCATTGGCACGTGAAAATTTTGTTTATCTCAGAGATTGTCTGGGAATGGTAAATGGCGACAGTTGCAATTAATGGGGACTGTTTCAAATTAATCTCAACCACCACGTTAAATGAACTGGCAGTAGCCATACCTTAGTAAACGTTTTGCAGGTTGCAGTTTGCATGTGCAAAGAAGGACAAGTTATGAGGAGAGTACATCACCCATTCCACAATAGAGTTAAATAATAAAAGTAAAAAATAATTTAATGCATGGTTATTAAATGTGCATGAGAAAAAATTTAATCCGCAAGTTTTTTTTAGTTCGTGCAATTTCTGTAATGTTCAGAAAATGATTTCCGCCCATACTATGTATTAAATTGTGTCTCTCATGAATTAAATGTCCTAGATATATATGTTGTTTTTATTTTACATGTTACAGTTAGTAAGATAGATAGTGTTGTGTAATGTGGCAGATGTAACTCTGGAAAGACAAGTGGAAAATCGTGGAGAAAAGTTTGGTGGGTGCGTGAAAACGGTTTTTATTGTGTGTTACTCCGCAACCCTGGTGACTGTAAATCCAAGTAAGAAGTCTTGTTTTACTTGTGAAGGAGCCGCAGCCTCCATATGTTAATGTATTTCATGTGTTTAAGTTCTAATATAAAGTTTGGTTAGTTGCGATATAGTTCTAAATTTTCACGTATGTGTTTTACTACAACACTCTATTTTACTCTATTTCATTGTGAGTAAAGTTAGTTGATTATATTTCTTTTTTGTAAATTCCGTAGTACCTAGCCATTTATATTATAAGAGCAAGTTGCAAAAATAAATACATCAGTGTCAAGGTGCCGCAACCTACCTGAAGGAAACCAGGTTTGTTGGCTAGCTTAAAGAGTTAAATGCAGACCAAAATTTAAATTATTTTTGTCTTCTAGTTGCCTCTAGTTTATCACAACAATGTCCAAAGAAATTACATATTAAACTAAAAAAATAAGAAATATTTAAAGTCATTCAAAAACGAAGTAAAAAAGAAATCTAATTAGCCATCAGATGATTCTTTTGGAGCTTTTACAGAAACCACATAGACCTCTACTTGAAGAAATCTGAGTTGTTGCTCAATGTTACCAATTCGAGCATTTTGTTGGTGCTGAACCTTCACCATCTCCCGCGTTTCTTGCTTCATAGCCTGGAGTTCGAAAAGCACTAAAGAATGTGATTTAACCTCCTTTTCCTGTAGGCTCATCAAAGCTTTAGCCAAGACACATTTAATTTTCCAATAGGTCTTCACACTCTATTGAAATAGGGAGACTCCCCCCCTTGTACTTTCCGGGTCCAGGATGAATTCCATTCTATCTTGTTGCTCACTGATATCCATATTATCTTCCTCAGAATCCTGTTCCCATGTCTCAATTGAACTCTTAATATCTTCAGGAGTTGTTTCCTCATAAATCGTAGCCATAGTTTCCAAGGTCTCTGAATTTGTTTTCCTTCCTCTTTTTCTAGGAGAAATATCAGTTGTTGTAGAAGAACCTGCTCTTGTTTGAGGCATATTATCTGGAGCAGGGGAGGAATAGTGAAATGGATACCATTAATAGTGAAACTATAGCTGTGAAAACATTAGAATTTCCTCTGGAGTAGATTAAGAGGAAAACGTTGCAGAGGACGAGGAGAATTGACTGTATAATTGGGAATCATGGAATGAAAGTAGGTTGTAATATCATGGAAATAGATGAGAGGATTTGACACAAACCTTATCAACTGTATAAGAGGCAACTTAGCACGATAAACAAAAGTTAGGGTATTTGAGCATACACCCAATGCCTGATACATTAGATTGACCTGAATAACAGTTGTAATAAAAAGATACATAGATACCTTTGCTATGCCCAGAACAATTGCGGAAATTAAAGTATGAGTAACAACTTCAGGAAATAACAGTGAACAGAGAGTCCCATTTAACCTACAGACAGTCCCATTTATCCAACAGACAGTCCTATTTAACATACAATATACCATTATTTGAATACTAAGATGGTCTAGACTGCGAAAACAAGGGATAATATGAGCTTCCACTATGATTTCAGAGACATGCAAAACTACAAAACCCCAAGAATAGAGTAGAGTAGAATTTTTAACCATACAAACAGTAGAGAACTCAGAGAACTTATCCAGAGAAAAATCCCAAAATATATTTGAGGAAAAGGCCATCATATACCTTGGACACCTTGGTGGAATGTCGGAGTGCAGGTTCGAAGCTCCTTGCTAGTCGTGAGCTCCTTCCACAGAGCAGAGCAAAGTAAACAAAATGCAGAGAGATAGAAAGAAAAGCTTACGAGGGAAGGTTGTTATATTTGGGGAGCGAGCCATGCAGTTAATGCGTGCTCGCCAACTGTTCATTGAAATGATACCCATCCATCATGGGATGGTAAGACCATGCACAGGAGTATAATTAACCATAAAGGCTCGAAGGATGTGAAGAGGATGGTGGCGGCCTTCGTAAATCAACTATTTGACACCCCGATCGAGGAAAGTTAGTTGATTATATTTTCTCCTCTCTATAGTTGCGATTTTAATCCCCGCCACTTTGTATTGAAAAGAGGATTCGTATGATTTGATTTCCACAACTGTATGATATGGATTAAGTGAATTCCGCAACTCTATGTAAACTTCAGTAAATGTGTTGTCTTCATTAAAGTAATTTCCGCAACTCTGTGTGAACTCCATGTGTTGAGGAAAAAGCATTATTCCCGTGTCTTGTTAAAACTTCTAACAAAGAGTATGTATGGAACTATATCCAAAAATTCAAGTTATATGTTGTTGCTTTTTGGATTATTTTTCACTTTTTTCTCTTTTAGAAAAGAGCTTCTAAGGTTTTACCTTTCGGAAAGGATTCTTCACAATTACGTTGATGTTTTCACATTGAAATTTGGAATTTGTCCTTAAGTTTGAGATGAAATTTTAAAAATTAATGAAAATTCATGGAAATATATAAATTTGTAGTCCTCAACCTTATTCAAGTTCTTCCCTACTATACAAAGCCCAAAACAAGTTTCCCCTTAGAAACTATAATAAAAAAAAATTCTCATTGGGGATTGAGGTCATTTCTATTGGATAGAAAATCATCTCAATATATATATATATATATTTATCAATTAATCAAAAAAAAAAAAAAAGTTTCAAAAACATAATTCATTTATAATATAATAATATAATAATATAAAGATATCAAATTATTTATTTATATACACTATATCAACTTAAAAGTTTTAATACTTATTGCACACACACACACACACACACACACACAGATATATATATATATATATATATATATATATATATATATATATATATATATATATATATATATATATATTTCAATTACATAAATTTGTTCACTTCATACCATCAATACATTTCATTTTAATATATTTAATATTCTAATTCACTACTTGTGTTATGCTAACTTTTTGAACCCCTATCATTTAGCTTACAATGAAATTCCTCTAAACTTCCATTAACGCTTAGGCTATGCTATACCTTCCTTGAACATTAAGATATCATTTCAATTAAGAGTTGATTTGATCAAAGAGGTGAAAGGTGGAAGGGCATCGATATGCCCTCACTCCTAAAATCGGATTCTTTTCCATGTCAGCGTTGATTTGTTGATCGGAAGCATGTTGATTTGTCTATGGCACTGTGAAGTTGCGTTGAGGATGAGGACGCAGACCTTGGTGAGCTCGTGCTCATTTTTGGAAGCCGCTGCTGGGGCAGAGGAGATTGATGCCTGTGTCAAAGTTGCGTGGTTGAGCTGTGGAGGAACTGTCACTCACTATAGGTAGGTGTTGTCGCTCATTGTAGGGAGGAGCTGTTGCGTGAACTATAGTAGGTCATCGGCTGAGGAGTGTCAAGGTGGTGGTGGCTGAGCCTGAGTTAAAAATATTTTATAAATGTTTCATATTATTAAATTAGTATTATTTATATATTAATAATTCATATTATTAAATTAGTATTATTTATATATTAATATTTCATATTATTAAATTAGTATTATTTATATATTAATTATTGATAATTATATTTGTTTTTTGTGAGTAAGATGATTCTATTAACAACTAAAGTGAGTAATTACATAATGGGGAGTTGCTACGAGAAGCATGTATCAGAAACCAAACTCTTATAGATATTTCTTGGCATTACAAAAAAGTTATAGATGTTGAGAGAAAAATTCCCCTGAGAGAAAATTCCTCGGTGAGCCTGATGTTGTCGTGGGGAGTGATGCTGAGGAAAAATCACTGCTTTGAGGCTTGCTGCAGAAGAATTTGCTGGTTGAGGAAAATTTGAGGGCTCTTGAGAGCCAAAAGGATAGAAGTAGCGAGCACTAGGTTGCAGCTATGGGTCGAATAGAAGCCAAAAGACAGAGGCTGGAGTGGTTGTAGATTACGGAAGATCCTCGTCGGAGTTGGCCTCTAGGCTGATTGGCCGCTCTAGAGTGCTTCCAGCAATGAAGGCATCCTGGGTAGGTTTGCTGGTGGTGGCGCCCCTCACCTCTCTTTTCACAGTGGGTGGGGCTTTCACTATAGACATTCGCTTCTTTAACAGAGAGAAGTGGGGAGACTCCTTGCTGACAAAGTGGTGATGGTTAACAACGTTGACATACATAATGAATTTCTGGGTGAGATCATCCAACTTCTTCTCTCAGATGGTAGTGTGCTCCTTGTTGGCTTGCAAGGTGAGACAAATCATTGTCTCAGTTTGCTAGTGCTACTCTATAGCCCTAATTAACATGTTTTCCCTGGATCTCGTGAGTCCTGGGTTAGGAATCAAATTAAATTCCTCATCGAAATCTTCAATAAAGAGGAGTTGGCAAACTAGCCTGTATTTGTCTTCTAACTCTGCCACCTTGTGACAAGTTTCTGGATTGACCGTCATCTCATAGTTTAGAGCTACCTACAGAGCTATGGACTCGACCCTTGTAATAGGCGTCATACTCGGAGAGGCCTACACGAAGTATGAGCCTTTCTTCCACGGCCCTAGACATGATTATTGCCCCTTGGACTTGAGGAGTTGGTGTGAAAGGTGGACATGCTGGGATATAAGCAAAGAGTTGAAGGTGAGCCATGAAATTTAGGATGATGGCTGCAATGAAGGGTAGCTGACAGAGGAAGCACATATGGGCGCACCACATGAAAACTAGGATTGTGAAGGAAAGAGGGATGGGTATACATAGGGGAGGGAGAGAGGGGTTGCCTGAGAAGACAGGGGGTGGGGAGTGATGAGCACTTGATCAGGGTGTTGAGGGTAGTTATAACTGACAGGTGCTGCCAGATAGGGATAGGCCAGTTGGGTTTCACTGCATGACGTGCCTGGTACCACCACTATTGCGATCATACGAAATGGAGGTTGATTTCATGATTGAATTTAGGAGGTGGAGTAGCGTGTGCATGGATCCTACCATGCATATCAGATTATCTTGCTTCATTATCATGGCACACTCCGATTTCAGAGTCTGATGGCTTAGCTTGTCCTAGCTCGTAGAGAGAAGCCTATTAGAGCTTTTCTCCCTAGCATTGGTCAGCCTGTCGACCAACTAGTTTCCAAATCGTCTGATTGATTGAAATGTGATTCCCCTGGAGTGTTGGATGTGAGCCTAAATCCTGCTGGATTTTTCTTAGTCTCCAGCTATCCAACACCTGCATAATCGTTCTCTCATATTGTAATTTGATACAAAATTGGGTAGCAATGGTTGAGTCTCCTTCGAAAATAGGAGGCCAAAAATACATGGCATGAGCGATATTAATTCCATGTTCCAAAGAATGCAGTTCGACCACGTTTTTGGTGGAATGGCCAAGGTTCCCCGCATATACCCAAAGAATATTCCCTATAGAATTTTTGAAAGCTCCTCTAAATTTGGCCATCTTAGGGTTGCTCCTTGGTGGTGCCATCATAATTAAGCTTGAGTGTACTAGAATCTTGGGGTAGCCAATATTGATCAGGGAAATAAATGGAGGGGATCTGGGATATTAGTGGAATTGAGGAGAAAGGGATATCCAGCAAGTAAAGGATGTGGAGATCTTCTTTCATAGGAGGCATGGTGGGCGTTTCTAATTTTGAAGAGTTTATTGTTTTTCTAATCATCTTCTTGATTAAGGAGATGGTTCTTTCTTCCTGGTTGATAATTCCCTTGAAATTTCTTGCATTCCTTTCCTTCCACAGGGACTAGCAAATCATCCCTAGGATGAGATTCCAAGCTTTGTTTATGGTAGGTTGATTGGAGACAGTGGAGCTCCAGAGCTTGATGGTGTTGAGGATGGATTCAGGGTGTCTATTGGTGGCATGGAATACCAAAAAATCCCAATTCCAGATGTTTTTGGCATACCTGCATTCATTTAATGGATGGTTTGAAGTTTCTGCTTTGACACCACAAAGAATGCACCTGGATGGGCCAATAAAGCCCTTATTTATTAAGTTGTCCCGAGTAAGGATCTTCTTGTGCATCATGAGTGAGAGGAACATGGTCATTTTGGTCCATTGATTTATCTCCCAAATATTCTTCAATTTATTCTTTGGAGGAGTGGGGCCTCGAGAGGTGAAATAGCCATAGGCCTCTTTGATGTTGAAGTTTCCAGTGGGATTCTTCCCCCATATGAGCTTGTCCTCTTTGTTATTAGTTATGATATATCTGTGTCCCAATTCTTCAAATAGTTTTTTCCATGCCTCAGGGTAGGCATTGTGATCCCACACTTATTTACTATGCCATACCCTCTAGCTATCATTTTCATTGTTGGGTTTCCAGTAGTCATTGACCTGCATTTTTTTTTGCTTTCCATGTTTGCCTTAATCTAGTTGAATTGAACTACTCTAGTTTTTGGAATTATTTCCATTTTTCCTCCCAGAAAAGGGATTTCTCTCTCGTACAAATTTCCCAGAAGCAATAGTTTTGGATAAAATCTCTATTTCCTGAGGCCTAGTTCCAGATAGTGGATGCTTTGATCGTGCCATTGAGCCCAAGAAGCTGATCGTGATGGTGTGAGGGGGCTTATTTAGATTTAAATAATTTTCTCTAAAGGGAGTGAGGTTTGGTAATCCATCTCCACCAAGTTTTCGCACCCAAGGCTTTGCCCAATTTTTCGAGTCTCTGAGTCCAAGTCCACCTTCCTGTTTGGGTTTACATACTTTGTTCGTGGTAACTATCGCCCATTTTCTTTTTCATCTTTGAATTTCCAAAATAAATTCTTATGTATACTTCTAATATGGTGGGAGATGGATTTTGGGGTGGCCAGAGCCAAATAGATATACTGAGGGATGTCTTGCAACACAGATTGAACCAGAACCAAATTGTGATCTAGGTTAAGTGATCGAAATATCTAATTGGCTAGCCATTTTTCTAGCTTATCAGTAAGGCTAGCCCAATTGAAATTTTTAAGAGGCTTGTTGGTGAGGGGAAATCCTAGGTATTTGGAAGGGGATGATTGGATTGGTACTCAGAAAAAAAAAAAAAAAAAAAAAAAAAAAAAAAAAAAAAAAAAAAAATACAATAAAATAAAATAAAAATAAATAAAAAAATAAAAAATAAAAAATAAAATAAAAAATAAAAAATTTTGATTTTTCCACATTGATGGAGGTCCTGGAGGCACTGGAGAACTCAGTTAAGATAGCTTTAAAAGAGACGGCTTCTTTGAGGGTGGTATATCCCATGAGAATGGTATCATCCAAAAATTGGTGATGGGTAGAAGGGGGTATGGATTTTTAAAGCTTGATGTCAGAGATGATCCCTTGAGAGGATGCTGCGGTGATAGATTCGCTGTGACCCTATGCCATGAGAACAAAGAGAAAGGGGGAGATTTGGTCCCCCTATATGATTCCACAGGAAGGATTGAAGGTTTGTGAGGGGGAACCATTGAGGAGGATAGAGAAGAATTCCCTAGAGACTAAAGCCATGATCCATTTGATGCATTCTTTTTTAAACACAAAAGCTTCCGAGACTTTCCTCATCTAGTTGCAGCTGATTTTGTCAAAATACTTGGACATATCAAGTTGAAGTAGCATATTTGGTTTTATTTGGTCTTTGAGGGAGTGAATGATTTCTTGAGAGAGGATAATGTTATCAAGAATTTTTCTACCTTCAACATATCCTGATTTATGTTGTGAGATGAGGAGGGGTAGAATAGTCTTGATATTGTTCGCTAGGAATTTTGAGATGATCTTACAGATGACGTTGCTAAGAGTTATCATTCTACACTTGTTGGGGGGAGTCATAATTCTGTGATTTTGGAATTAAGGTGAGGAAGGTGGCATTCAAGGCTTTCAAAACTGATTTTTGAATGTGAGATTCCTCAATGAGAGCATATACATCCTCCTTGAGCAGAGGCCAACAGACCTTGTAGAAGTCAGTGGTAAAGAAACCCATGCCTAGTGCCTTCCAGTTGGGCATGGACATCACCACATATTAAACCTCTCGCATCAAGACTTTCCTCAGCAGCATTTGGTTGTGATCCTTAGTTAGGATGGTTGGGATGTTCCTTGTTATTTTTCCGATTTCTGCAGACCCATATGGATCAATTTCTGTGAGGATCATAAAAAAGTAGTGGGTAATTTCTTCTTCCATCTCATGATGCTTGTGAAGGACTCCACCCGCGTTGGTATTTAGGCATAGAATTTTGTTATTTCTCTTGTGTTGGATCATGGAATGGTGGAAAAACTTGGTGTTTCTCTCCCCACATTTCATCCAGTTGATGTGGGGCTGTTGTTTCCACATTTTTTCCTCTTGAGCTATCTGTTCCTCCGAGCTACATTAGAGTTGAAGTTATTCTTGTTATCTTTGTTAATTTAGGCCTTTTTCTATGATTTGTTGCTAGAGGGATTATTTTTTTATTTCCATATTTCATTTCTCTGAGGTGATGTTGTCAAATTTTTCCTTGTTCCATGTTCTAAAATCATCCTTGATGAATTTTAATTTTTTCTAAAAATTGCACATTTTTTTCCCTTGATTGGGTTGGGAGGTGTTGCTCCATTATTTCATCTTGTCCATGAATTCTGGATGGTCAAGCTAGACTGCTTCAAATCTAAAAGGTTTATTTCTAGTTTGAACAACAATATGGACGGATAGAGATATGGGTTAGTGATCCGAGCCGACTTGGGGTAGTATTCAGGCTTCAGTTTCCCAAGAGGTGAGGAAGATTTACTCCAATCTGAGAAAATGATCCAACCTAGAGGCTACCTTCCTGTCTCCTTCGCGCTTGATGTTCCATGTGAATGTGTCATTTTTGGTTGGAATTTCAACTAGCTTGAGCTCATTGATGGTAGATTGGAAGGCTATTGAGTCTCTTTCGAGCTTCCTAATGGCCCCCTACTTCTCTCCCAAGTGGAAAGCATTATTGAAGTCCCCTCAAATTATTTTGTTTTATTGGAAGGAGTTTAAAGTCTGACTTAGAGTGTTCAACATGTTGATTCTCTTTGTCACTTTGTGTGGCGCATAGATGTTGGTGACACAAATGATGTGATTTGTGCCTATGATTTTTATAATTGTTGCTAAGGCATGTTTAGTGGAAATCGAATTTGTGAGCTCGAAAATAGAGCTTTTCCAAAGGCTTATTATTCCCACTGTAGTCCCACTAGTAGAGATTGCAGAGAGGTCATATTTTTTAAAGCAGGTTGTCTATATCTTGTTGTTTTTGTCCAAGTCAATCTTGGTTTCTTGAAGCCGTAGGATATCTAGCTTGTCAGCAACTAGTCCATTTATCAGGATCTTTTTTTTCCAGGACTATTGAGTCCTCTAATATTCCATCTGGTGCAAATCACTGAAAACTTTTAGAGGTTATGTTTAGAGTTCTTACCTTTCCTTCTTTTATGAGGCGAGCTCCCAGCTCTTGAAGGAGTTGACTAGTGCTTTTCCGTCCTCTTTTCCTGTTTTTTCCTTTTGGGACATATTGCCCTGCCTCTATGTTTGCAAGGATTCCCTTGTCTTCTCCCATTTCCTTGATTGCTTGTCCTAAATTTTGTTTCATTACCTCCTGTAATAGGCATGAATCTTCTATTTTTTAGATTTGGTCCTTCAGTATAACTTATATTCCATTTTTTTTCTATTCCTTTGTAACTGTTAGTAGGTCAACCCCCTCCAATGACCCTTCGATAACATTTTCCTCCAGAGTTGTAGATTCCTGTGCCTATTCCATCTTTGTTTCATCTCGTGGTTGTTCATTCTCTATCCCTACTCATATTAGTTATTTAATTCATTGTAATCATTATGATATTCATGCTATTCCTTAATGTGCCATGTGTTGTGGATGATTTTGTCACCCTCCTAGAGACAGTCTAGAGTTGCCATAGACCAGTGCCTAGGACATCTTAATATAGCAAGGAGTCCTTTATAGTTTGGGTTTGTTGTGGATGATTTTTTCACCCTCCTAGAGATAGTCTAGAGTTGCCATAGACCAGTGCCTAGGACATCTTAATATAGCAAGGAGTCCTTTATAGTTTGGGTTGTCAGTCCAAGGGACTCACTTACTATCTCTTGTTTTAAACAAGGAAATTGAAATAGGATGAATTGGTCCCAATTCTCTTTCAGTGGCTGATACACGGATAGGAATAAAGTAAAGACATCAGGTAAAACTTTAGCATGATAGTATCAGACAGCTAAGAGACCGCTTTATTGTAATGAGGGCCGATTCAAGTAATATATTACAGAAATCAGATATCAAGGAGTGCGTGCAGGAAGGAAACATGAGGAGATATTATTGACAAAAGGGCGCACCAATTTACGAATCCTTAAGCCATTAATATAGCAGAAGTTATGAAAGGAGTGAACATGGAACAACATATCACTTCTAGGCCTATTTAAAGCGCTTGACCAATTCCAGAAAGGGCACCATTTAAGATGAATCCTTACTGCAAATTAGTGAGCCACTCGCATTCTAGAACATGATACAAGAAGAAAGTTTGCATGAAAAGGATGATATATTAACACATGAGAGAAATTACATACTGCAATATATCAAAGACCAGAATCCTCAATACAGTCATAACCCCTCCTCACTGAGACCCAACGGGCTCTGAAACTTCATACAGAAATGTCACAAGATGGATACAATAGTCTTCTCGCTGCACAGCTTGCTTACAGAAATCTGGAACCCTAACAATGTCTTCTTTTTTGATATTTATAGAGAGAAGAGAAACTTCTGGAGGGAGAGGTAGGTATACACACTTATTGATCTAATTTGAATAAGAAAGGCGGGGAGCATCTGCGCCTCCTTCATGAATGACTAGCTATAAATGAATATACCTAACAGCCTGTATACAGAAATTAATGCCGGGAGATAAAAATCTCCTTAAGTACAAAACGAAAATAACAAAATATATACATCGAGATGCCTTTAGCTGAAGAAAAATCTGATGCCGTGAGGGGCCTGAGCTGGCCTGCAACTCTGGTACTGTACTCTTGACCTTTGAATTCTGAATTTGAATTCTGAATCTTAAATGCGGGGCGAAATTCTCTGGAGGGTTCTGAGACTCTCTGTCTGTGTTCTCTTTAATAGCAGTCATTTCATGCACCGGCTTCAGCTTTTTCCATTTAATTTCACCCACAGGAGATCATCTTCTGGTATGTTCTTGATCCTTTGAAATGGAGGCGACAGATTGATGCGCCCCCTATGTTTAATTTGAAAACCTGCAAAACCCTCAAAACTATTAGAGAAATGGACACATACGAAGGCGTGAATGATGGAGGTGAAAAATGGGGCAGATGGGAAAGATGCGAATGGAGGAAGAAGACACTCAGGATAGTGGAATGGAGACGACGGAGGTTTTTGTGAACGGGCGAAATAAGACACAGTATGGTCGTGAAAGAAGAATAGCGGTGGATTATGAATTAAACATATAAAACACATGCATAAATATATATATCGGCGCGAGGATATAATATGAGTGTACGGGGGGAGAGGCACATAGGCGAGCGGAGAACAAACAGGAGACGACGTGGCGAGTGAATTGATGGGCAGGGGGCGTGAAACAGTGACACGGTGATGGATTGTGGGACGTGGCGGGACATGGCAATGAGCGATCAGCTCTAGGACACATCAGCCGTCGGATGGAGGTAGGCAGATCGGACGGAGCTGGTGGATCCCGCTGCCCGGACATCGACCGAAGATTAACGCGTGGGGAGAGAGCGGTTTTCCGCTCGTACCAAAGACACGTGGCATCGCTCATGTGGGATCGCTGGCCCCGCGGTAAATACCGCCAGCCGACAAGAGTGGTGCGGGGGAGAAACCGCCGGTTTGCTGTGCACCGGGGCCAGAGGTAGGGCCCTCACTCCTGAGGATCTCTGCGCCGTAGATTGAACTTTGATCGGACGGCTGTGACGGCACCCGGGACTTAAATGATAAGCCCCCTTTTCTCCCATCCCATGGTCCTGTAGCTCGGGTCACATGAAAATCAAAGCGGGAGGAGCTAAGGCTTAAGGGGCTTCGGCCCGATATATAAAATATACATTTTAAACGTTATAAAGCAGATTTTCGGGCGGAGATGATAGAATTAAACGGGGCCCAGGGGTTTTTGCTCTCAAAAACGTCAGAGATGGATTTAGGAGAAGGTGGTGGCTGAAATTTAAATAAGGAAAGGGGATATGTACAACACTGGCTCCATTTGGGGACAGCATGTTCGTCCTCGGGCATGTCGAGAACACGCAGACCATTCAAACTTTTCATTCCGCTGTTCAATTCCTGCTACGCTTTCTCCTCAGGTAACTATCAGCATCCCCCTTTTTCCCTTATAGAAATTAGAAACAAAAACGGCTTATGTACAATATATACAGTGGGGTGTTTCCAACCTGGGTCAGAATTGAAAATACGGCTTGAGGAATTGGCCAGTCACGGGGGCATCCAACAATTCACCTTGCAGATTTTCTAAATAGAAAGTGTTGTTTCCTCCCAGCTTGACTATTTTGAACGGCCCGAACCATAATGGATCGAATTTAGCATGCTTGCCCTTTTCTGCTCTGCGAACATCCCATCTAAGAACCAGGTCTCCAACCTGAAAATTCCTATCCTTTGCGTGCTGATCAAAGACCTTCTTCATTTTTTCCTGGTACTCTATTAGTCTCTGGTCTACCTGGTTCCTTGTCTCATCCAATTCTACCAACTGATAAATTCTTCTAATCATCTCATCAGGTTCTTCTTGGTTTTCCTGCATAAAACGTGCCACTGGGAGTGCCAGTTGCACAGGAAAGACTGCAGCCCGCCCATACACCAGCTCATATGGAGACTTGCCTGTTGCTCTTTTGCTGGTTATCCTGTTTGCCCAAAGAGCAAACTTCAACTGAGAGTCCCAGTTTTTCTGATTTTCAGCTATCATTTTCTTCAGGGCCCTCACCAGGGTTTTATTAGATGATTCTGCTAAATCGTTCCCCTGAGGGTAATAGGCCGTGGAATGAGTTAATACAATATTATACCTTTGGCATAAACTTACAAATCTGGCAGACTTAAAAGCTTGAGCATTATCAGTTACAATTCTTGCAGGACAGCCAAACCTAGATATGATATTGTCTTCTAAAAAATCCATGATTACAGCATCTGTAGCCCTTCTTGTAGGTATGGCTTCCACCCATTTAGTAAAATAATCTGTAGCTGTCAGTATCCATCTATGTTGGCCACTTGATGGGGGGTGTATTTCTCCTATAAAGTCTAATCCCCATTTCTGGAAGGGTTCATTTACATGAACGGGGATCAAGGGCAAAGATGCTAATTTCTGTCTTTCTGCAAATCTTTGGCATTTGTCACATGTTCTGACCCAGGCGAAGGTATCTGAATATAATTTTGGCCAGTAAAAACCAGCTTTCAAGATTTTATTGGTAGTAGCCCTCCAGCTGTAGTGTCCTCCACATATTCCTTCATGGAATTCTGTCATTATATTCTGCACTTCATTTTCTGTGAGGCATAGCAGTAATATACCCAAAGGGTCTCTCCAATAGAGCTGTCCATTAGCAATGACATACTTCTGAGATCTCATCCTTACAGCTCTGTAATTTGCCTTGTCACATCCTGGAGGACAGCTAAGCGTCAACAGGTATTCAACTATTTGCTTATACCATGGACTAGTCAGATACTTCACATGCACCTTTTGTGTGGCCATTTCTAGTCCATGTTGCTCCTCTTCTTTTCCTGATTCTTCATTTGCCATCATGGATAAATTAATGCCCAGAGCTTGATGATTAGATTCAGATAACATCTTGGCAAGTCCCTGTCCTTTGATCAATTTAGTAGGCTTTATGTCTAGATCATATTCCTGGATTTTTGCAATCCATCTTCCCCTTCTGCCTTCACTGTCCCCCTGAACTAGAATGTCTTTTACAACTGCTGTGGGAACGTAAGCAGTAATATGGGATTGCAAAATATAAACTCTGAAAGCTTTAAGGGACTTTACCAGGGCATACGCCTGCTTCTCCAGTATATTATACTTTAGTTCAGCATCATACAACACCTGACTGAAGAATGCTATGGGCTATTCATATCCTTCTTCATTTTTCTGCAAGAACACTCCAGCAATTGTATGTGGTGAAGCAAATGAAAATACCATAAACGGCTTACCATAATCCGGTCCTGCTAGCACGGGAGCTTCGGCAAATGCTTGCTTAATTCTTGTAAATGCATCCCTAGACTCCTGGGACCACTTAACTTCATTGTCCTTTTTCAACATATTAGTAATGTGCCTAACTATCTCCGCATAGTTAGGAATGAATCTCCTTAAAAAGTTTATTCGGCCCAAAAACACCTGTAATTCTTTCTTATTTCTTGGCAGAGGAATGTTATTTATTACTTCAACTCTCCTAGGATCAATCTTCACGCCATCCTTAGTCACAATATGTCCTAAGAGTTTCCCTTCGTCTAAAGCAAACAGAGATTTTTGAGGATTAAGGGAAAGGCCGTACCTTCTGCATTTTTCAAAAGTTCTTCTTAGATGCACAATATGCTCATCATCATTCTTTGAGAACACCGTGATGTCATCGAGGTACACTACCAGAAACTTGTCTTGTTCTCCAACAAAGGCTATGTCCATCGCCCTTTGAAAAGTAGCACCTGCATTAATCAGTCCAAATGGCATCCTTGCATACATAAAGGTTCCCCATGGCGTGGTGAACGCAGTCTTCTTCTGATCTTCTGGGAAAACAGCTACCTGATTGTAGCCTGAAAATCCATCCATCATTGACATTCTGGATGCTCCCACCACCTTCTGCAGGATATGATCCATTTTAGGCAGTGGATAGTTGTCTTTGAGAGATGCTCTGTTCAAATTTCTGAAGTCTACACATAGTCTGATTTCTCCGTTCTTCTTTCTGACAGGAACAAGATTCGCTATCCATTCTGAGTACCTCAAGGGCAAAATTATTTTGGCCTTCAACAATTTTCTAATTTCTTTCTCGATTGAGGGAAGAAGCAGAGGGTTAATTTGCCTGAGCTTCTGTTTGTATGGCTTTGCATCTTCCCTGAGTGGGATCTTGTGCTGTATGATATTTACATCAAAAGTTTTTAGGTCCTCATAGGACCAAGCAAAAACATCTTTATAAGACTGAAATAACTTCAAATACTTTTCTTTATATTCTTCTGAGATTCTCTTAGATAATCTAACAATCTTGGGATCAGTAGCGGTACCCAAATTTAAATCTCTCATTTGATCTTCTTCTACTGCTTTGTTTGGCTGCATGGGAACATCATTCTTGTTGAATAGTCTTTCTAGAGGTACTAGTCCTCTGGGGATGACATTTCCTTTTAACTGCAATACTCTGTTTCCTGCTATATTCTCTTCCCATCTACCTTCAGCAATATTTTCAGCTTCTTCCTCCTCATAATCATCAATTTCCATACCTGTGAATTCTCCCACTGTCTCCATGAATCTCTTCATCTGTTCGTCATCTTCAAAGACCTGCCAATGCTTAATATTGTCTGGGATAGATGGTTTGTAACGTACCTCTACTTCATATCTTAACAATGGGTTCTGAGGAGGTCGGAACGTACTAGCAGCCACAGCAAGAGAGTCTGCTATTCTGTTATGCTCCCGGGGCATGAACTGTATATTAAATGCTAAGAAGAATTTTTCTATCATGTCCCATACTTCGTTTCTATATGCTCTGAGCCGAGGATGCTTAGTTTGGCATTCGTTCTTAATCTGTCTCACTACTAGCTCAGAGTCTCCAAACACTTTCAGACATTGAATGCCCATGTTTCTAGCTGTCTGTAGGCCCAATAACAAAGCTTCGTACTCAGCTACATTGTTTGTAGCTTCATACTCTAATTTGAAAGACAGCGGCACCCACCTTCCTGTGGGGGAGATTAACAATACCCCAGCCCCATTACCTTCTCTGGAATTTGCTCCATCGAAATGCAAAGTCCATACTTCTGATTTCCGGCCTTTCTTGGATTGCTCGGCTTGGAATTGACCAGAGGGGGACTCATGTGCATAGTCTTGACTCTCTTCTAACACAAAACATGAGAAGTCACCCTCTTTATTATAAACTGGAGAGTTGTCCGAACAATCAGCAGTGGTCACCATTTTAACAAATCTGGTCTCCCTATACAGCCTCCTCTCCTGACCTCCAAAGACTGGGACAGTGGCGTATGTTAAGTCGAGTTTAATCGATCCCCCAATCTTAGTACCCCAGGACCTTGACAACAGCATGCCAAAGCGAGCTGGGATATCGGCGACCACAATATCCATGACCACACTTTTTGCTGGGATTTGAGCTAGATTGACCACTAAATCTTTAATCATTCCCAAGCATTTAACCCTTTTAGAATCAAATGAATACAGATCTTTATATGGTCTTGTAATTTGCAGTCCTAGTTGCTCCATGACGGACAAAGGCATAAGATTATGGGAAGCCCCAGAATCCAACATACAGTTGTGTAGCAGCAGGTCATGAATGACTAGGGACACATAGAAGGGAGGAGTGGAAGGGTCTATCTCCTCGACATGTGGGCCAAAGACTACCATGGGTCTTTCCTCTTGAAGATTTAGACTATCAGGTGCAATTTGTGGTTCAGGAAGAGGCATGAAAGAGGTGACCTGAGACTGATATACAGGCTGTTTCAACAATTCAGTCAGAGGAACAGGAATCTTAATCTTTTCGAGCTCTTTTTGCAGATTAAAAGCAGATGTGGACTTTTCTATTATTACTTCTTTTGACTCCTTATTCTCAACTGAGGACTTGACTTCTTGGGACACTGGATCAGCATTAGAAGGACTGCCTACTTTTGAAGAGGAAGGAATTTGATCATTTGACTGCAAGGGGGTATTTAGGAAATTATTACCTTTTTCAACATTCTTTTTGGTTGCTGACTCCTTCTGAGCAGATGCTTCTTTCTGAGGTATTTCTTCCTCTTGCTCCTGAGTTCTGGTCCTCTTCCTTGAGGATCTGAGATCATATCTGACGTTGAACTGGGCTTCCATGAAGTCAGAAAATTGCTTGCAGTAATGGTCAATCTCGGCTTCTTCATCCTCTGCTTGTACTGGGCACTCCATATCATCATTATTTGAAAAGGCCAGATTCGAATCTTCTAACCCATAGGCTGCATTTCCGGTGGAGTCATCTGCAGGTCCTTCCAGGTACAAGGGGTGAGGTACCTGATCTTGCTGCTCCCTTGTCTCTCTTGGTAGTATTTGCAATGGAGGCTTTCTATATTGAGGATTATATCCTCTGTTTGGAGCATTGTAATAGTTTTTAGGAGCTGCATTTTTGGCTTCCAGTTCCATCTTGACCATCTTCTTTATCATCTTACTTATTTCATCCATTTTATCTGAATCCTTTTCTTGATTAGAGGTAGAAACCTCTTCTTTTCCTTTTCTTCTGGCATCTGGTTCAATTTTCCCTTTTAACTTTCCTGTGGAGGCAAAGTTCGCTTCTAGTTCCAGAGCATTTGCTTGTGCATCATCTAAATTGGCAGGCTTTCTTTCTCTTAAGGAGAATCCAAAGTCAAAATCAAAGGCTGCTATGAAAACTATCTTGGCAGCAGCTTCATTTGGCTTCATTTCTGGGGGCAAGCTTAGATATAACTTGTTGAATCTTTTGATGAATTCTGATACCCCTTCATTCTGTTTCTTCTTGATGGTATTTAGCTCAGTAAGGCACATTCAAAAATCCTTCTTTTCTCCCCACTTCCTGAGGAAAACGTTTTCCATCTGATCCCAGGTTGTCACAGAACGATTTCCCAGTGTTTTAAACCATTTTCTAGCTTCACCTTCTAAAGACTGCACAAATAATCTCAAAACCACATCCAGATGTTCAACATTCAAATTTTCTGCAAAAGAGCAGAAGGTCTCGAGATGTTTCTGAGCATCCACATCATTTTCACCATTGAACCTTGGCAGAATATTCAGATAATCCTGTGGCATATCGTTCAACACTTGGGGTAAGGCCAGAGGAGCGTATTTGTTCAGGAGAAAAGAAGGAACATTGGCCATTGGAGGCGGTGGGGGTTGCACAACAATCTGAGAAACAAAAGAAGGGAGAGGGGTAGGGGGAAGCGGAGTGTGAATGACAATGGGAATATATTGGACCGAGGTCTGAGGTGTGGACAGGAATAGTTCTCGGTTGACGGGAGCTACTTCAGTGACTTCTTTAATTTCCTCAGCCTCGGGAACAGAATAAGGTTCTTCCCCAAATAGAGTATTTTCCCTACGCGGGGTTTCTAGATAAACTTCGGGATTTTCTGTTCTAACTTCTTGAGAAGAAGAGGGCGGATAATCTTCAACAGAACACTCAGGATTTTCAGCACGGGCTGACTTCCTCTCCTTCCAGACTTTTTTATGAATAGTTTTCTCTGGGTCAGACACGTAGTGTGTTTTCAGTTGGGCTGTATCTGACCTCAAATGCGGCCTACGAGGAGCCAGGACTACTAATGAGATTTATCAAATAAGGACCGGTGGAGTCGCCAAGGTGAGAAATCTGCAACTCTTCACCTCTCTGTGCTCACCTGATTAGAGAGTGAAATAAAATGTCGAAAACCCAGGGAAACTGATGTTCTTGAATTCGGTCCCCGGCAACGGCGCCAGAAAGATGTTGTGGATGATTTTGTCACCCTCCTAGAGACAGTCTAGAGTTGCCATAGACCAGTGCCTAGGACATCTTAATATAGCAAGGAGTCCTTTATAGTTTGGGTTGTCAGTCCAAGGGACTCACTTACTATCTCTTGTTTTAAACAAGGAAATTGAAATAGGATGAATTGGTCCCAATTCTCTTTCATTGACTGATACACGGATAGGAATAAAGTAAAGACATCAGGTAAAACTTCAGCATGATAGTATCAGACAGCTAAGAGACCGCTTTATTGTAATGAGGGCCGATTCAAGTAATATATTACAGAAATCAGATATCAAGGAGTGCGTGCAGGAAGGAAACATGAGGAGATATTATTGACAAAAGGTCGCACCAATTTACGAATCCTTAAGCCATTAATATAGCAGAAGTTATGAAAGGAGTGAACATGGAACAGCATATCACTTCTAGGCCTATTTAAAGCGCTTGACCAATTCCAGAAAGGGCACCATTTAAGATGAATCCTTACTGCAAACTAGTGAGCCACTCGCATTCTAGAACATGATACAAGAAGAAAGTTTGCATGAAAAGGATGATATATTAACACATGAGAGAAATCACATACTGCAATATACCAAAGACCAGAATCCTCAATACAATCATAACCCCTCCTCACTGAGACCCAACGGGCTCTGAAACCTCATACAGAAACGCCACAAGATGCATACAATAGTCTTCTCGCTGCACAGCTTGCTTACAGAAATCTGGAACCCTAACAATGTCTTCTTTTTTGATATTTATAGAGAGGAGAGAAACTTCTGGAGGGAGAGGTAGGTATCCATATTTATTGATCTAATTTGAATAAGAAAGGCGGGGAACATACACGCCTTCTTCATGAATGACTAGCTATAAATGAATATACCTATCAACCTATAACAGAAATTAATGCCGGGAGATAAAAATCTCCCTATGTACAAAACGAAAAATAATAAAATATATACATTGTGATGCTTTAGGCTGAAGGAAAATCTGTTGCCGTGAGGGGCCTGAGCTGGCCTGCATCTTTGGTACTGTACTCTTGACCTTTGAATCCTGAATTTGGATTCTGAATCTTAAATGCGGGGCGAATTTCTCTGGAGGGTTCTGAGACTCTCTGTCTGTGTTCTCTTTAATAGTAGTCATTTCATGCACCGGCTTCAGCTTTTTCCATTTAATTTCGCCCACAGGAGATCATCTTCTGGTATGTTCTTGATCCTCTGAAATGGAGGCGACAGATTGATATGCCCCCTATGTTTAATTTGAAAACCTGCAAAACCCTCAAAGCTGACAAATAGACACATACGAAAGGCGTGAATGATGGTGAAAAATGGGTGAATGCGACCGGAGGAAGAGAACACTCGAGGATAGCGGAATATGAAGACGACGGAGGTTTTTGACGAAAGGGCGGTAAGACACGGTGTGGTCGTGAAAGAAGAATAGCGGTGGATTGTGAGTTAAACATATAAAACACACGCATGTATGTATATGTTAGCGCGGGGATATAATAACAGGTGTGCGGGGGGAGAGACATGGGCGGGGAGGAGAACAAACAGGAGACGACGTGGCGAGTGAATTGATGGGCAGGGGGCGTGAAACAGTGACACGGTGGCGGACTGTGGGACGTGGTGGGACATAGCAATGAACGATCAATTCTAGGACACATCCGCCGTCGGATGGAGGTAGGCAGATCGGACGGAGCTGGTGGATCCCGCTGCCTGGACATCGACCGAAGATTAACGCGCGGGGAGAGAGCGGTTTCCCGCTCGTAACAAAGACACGTGGCATTGCTCGTGTGGGATCGCTGACCTCGCGGTAAATACCGCCAGCCGACAAGAGCGGTGCGGGGGGGAAACCGCCGGTTTGCTGTACGCCGGGGCCAGAGGTAGGGCCATCACTCCTGAGGATCTCTGCGCCGTAGATTGAACTTTGATCGGACGGCTGCAACGGCGCCCGGGACCTAAATGATAAGCCCCCTTTTCTCCCAGCCCATGGTCCTGTAGCTCGGGTCACATGAAAATCAAAGCGGGAGGGGCTAAGGCTTAAGGGGCTTCGGCCCGATATATAAAATATACATTTTAAACGTTATAAAGCAGATTTTCGGGCGGAGATGATAGAATTAAACGGGGCCCAGGGGTTTTTACTCTCAAAAACGTTAGAAATGGATTTTGGAGAAGGTGGTGGCCGAAATTTAAATAAGGAAAGGGGATATGTACAACAG